>QRDG01001111.1:0-110516 GCA_012064385.1 Puccinellia tenuiflora | reverse complement strand
CTACTAGACTAGCTATTAGAGATTGTTACGGGAAAGTTCAAACCCTCAGGGGGGTTGGAAAACCAGACGTGGCGACCGGGCGGCAGCGACGTTGCTAGCCGCGCCAAAGAATGAGCTTCCCCGTTTGAGCCACGGCCTTCATGACGGAAAAAAACTCCACCTCTCCTCGATGCATCAGTTTTGATCTCTCTGAGCACACTGCTGAATAGGCCCAGGTTCTGCTGTTGCAGCCCCGTGATTACTTCCATGCAGTCCGAAGCAACCATCACCGATCCCACGTGAAGATCGATAGCTAGAGCTAGAGCTTCTCGGCAGGCAATGGCTTCAAGGCAACCCGGGTGCGTGAGTCCCTCAAAAACCATCGCCGACGCTCCAACATATCCTCCCTCCGCTGTCCTACAGATAGCAGCAGCTGCACCGCGATTCGCCGTCTTGGCGACCGCTCCATCAACATTGATCTTGCTTAAACCCGCCGGCGGCGGTATCCATCTCGGCTTGGGCGCGCTCAGATGAGCACCCCCAGGTTCTCTCTTTCTCGTTGTAGGCACAGAATCGAGGTCCCGAATGAAACTGTCCACAAACTGCGAAGTAGCCATCGGGCTCTGAAAAATTTCCTCATGGATCGCCTTCCTTCTCGCGTGCCAAATTGCCCAAAGCGTGACAATCAAACGAGTCAAGTGTTCTTCATCCATTGTCGCAAACATAGAGAAGAGCCACTGTTTCGATGTCGGCTCGATACATAAACTGATGTGCTCCGATATCGCAGGGTCCGTGAGCGCCCACACACATCGCGCCATCATACATTCCAGCAAGGAGTGCCGCCATGAGTCCTCCTGGCCGCATAAGGAGCAAGCTTTCGAAGGGGCCATCTTCCTGTGATGTCGCACATCGCCCGTGGGTAAGGAGTGTTGCGCCAGCCTCCACAAAAAGACCCTGATCTTTGAAGGAATTTTGCATCTCCATAGTTTGGTCCATCCCTTTCCCTCATCCACCTTGTTCGAGGAAGCAGGGCGTCCATCAAGCCAATCCTCCCGAGTTTTCTTTGTTGAGACCAATAGCTTGTATGCTGACCGAACCGAGAAGACGCCTGTCTTCTCGTAATGCCATGCCCAGAAATCTCCCATGTTCCTTGTACTCAGCGGGATATTTCTTATAACTTCCACGTCCATTGGTAGGAACCACTCTTCCAGCTTGGCTAAGTTCCAAGCCGCAGCTGTAGCATCAATGAAATCACTAACCTTGCAGGGTGGGTTACATTTCCGAGCTGCAGTCGGCCGGAGCCGTTCATCCCTCGGAAGCCATCCTTGGTTCCACGCATGTGTAGTCTTGCCGTCTCCGATCCTCCTTATTAGGCCGAGCTTGAGAGCCTCGCAACCCTCCATGATCGATCTCCACACCTGTGACGGGTTGGAGCCCAGCTCGGCTGTAAGAATATCAGAATTTGGGAAATAAACAACTTTTAGCACTCTCGCGCTCAGCGACGCTGGCTCCTGCAGAATTCGCCACGCCTGGCGCGCTAGCAAAGCGATGTTGAAAAGCTCGATGTCCCGGAAGCCCAGCCCGCCATCATATTTCGGCTGTATGATCGTGTCCCAAGACACCCAGCATGCTCGACGCTTATCTTCCTTGCTTCCGCACCAAAAACTCCTAAACATGGAGGTGATATGCTCACAAAGTCCACGTGGTAACTTGAAGCAGGACATGGAAAAGGTTGGTACTGCTTGCGCCACCGATTTGATCAAGATTTCCTTGCCTCCCACCGATAGCAGCTGCTCCAACCATCCCAAAACTTTCTTCCACACCTTATCTTTAAGATACTTAAAAGCTCCACTCTTGGATTTACCAACATCCGACGTCATTCCAAGATATTTCTCATTGAGTGTCTCCTGCTGAACCTCCAGCTCAGTTTTGACCTCTTCTCTTACAGCTCCCGGACAACCTTTACTGAAAAAATGGAGGATTTGTCCACATTGATCCTTTGTCCGGAGGCGTTACAATACTTTGTCAACACATTTTTAACCTCCATAGCTCCCTCCCTACTTGCCTTGAAAAATAGCAGGCTGTCATCTACAAAGAGTAAGTGGTTCACTGCCGGCGCGGTGGGAGCCACCTTAAGTCCATTGAGCGCTGATGACTGATCAACCGATTTTAATAGGCAAGATTAATGCCGTGCATGTCGTCTTGACCTCGCAAAACTCGAAGAACAGCATCAGTTACCTCTCCCCCACAGACTTCCCAATTCCTCTGAAAAAAATGAGCTGGAAAACCGTCCGGGCCTGGCGCCTTGGTAGGGTACATCTCAAACAAAGCAGTCTTGACCTCCTTTTCCTCAAAAGGACGATCAAGGTGGCGATTCATCTCTGCATCTACTCTCCTTGGGACGCATCTCAACACATCCTCCATGCCCTCCACATCCTCCGATGTGTACAGATGCTGGTAGAAATCATTTGCCATTCTACCCATCTCCTCTTCGCTTGTAGCAACAGATCCGTCTTGCTTTACAAGTTCAGTAACTTTGTTCTTCTTTTTCCTTTGGCTAGCCCGCATATGAAAGAAACGGGTGTTTTTGTCACCCTCGGACAGCCATTGGATCCTGGAGCGTTGTCTCCACATGACCTCCTCCCGATGGAGTACCTCAACAAGGCGTTCCACCGTTTTCAACTCAGCATGTGATGGTCCATCTCTATCCGGCCTGCTCCTGAGCTCGCTCAGCTCATTCTGCAGGACTCGTATTTGGAGCCGTACACTGCCAAACGTCTCATTACCCCAGTCAGCCATATTTTTGGACAGAGCTGAGAGCTTCTCCTTGAGATTCACCATCGTCGTACTTTTCTCCATCCCGTTCCATGCATGCTCGAACATGGAGGAAAACTCTGCATGAGACTCCCACATGACCTCATACCGGAACAAACGATCACCGCGCCGGCGAGGCTGCTGACGAGGGAAACATTTCAACAGGATCGGTAGGTGATCCGATGTTGCAAACATCGGTAGGTGTTGCACTTCTGCCTCAGGGAACCGAGAGTACCACGACGCCGAGGCCAGGGCACGATCCAGTCTCGTGCGGCAGACAGAACCACCTGCAACTTTCTTCTCGTAGGTCCATGGAACCCCTTTGTAGCCCAGGTCGCATAAACCACACACATCAACAGCATCTCGGAAGCCAGCAATCTGACTCCAACTCCGCTCATTGACTCCTTCGTGCTCCTCGCGTTGGAGAACCTCATTGAAGTCACCAATACAAAGCCACGGAAGGTCATTTGATGAGCGTATATACTTGAGCATCTCCCACGTCTTGTGGCGCTCACTTACTTGGGCCTCGCCATAAGCGGCAGTTAGGCGCCAAGGATCACTCCCATCCTCCGTCACAACCACATCGAGATGGTACTGGGAGAAGGGTAAAACCTCAATCTTTGTTGAATTATTCCAAAACATTCCAATGCCACCGCTGCGGCCCGAACTGCTCACAGCAAAGCTCTTTTCAAAACCCAAAGTCTTTGCTAAACCTTCAACCCGCTGCTTGTGTAGTTGGGTTTCTACCACACAGAACACGGTCGGGGCATGCCTCTCCGCCAACAACCGGAGATCTCGAACTGTCGCCGGGCCGCCCAACCCCCGACCGTTCACACTTAGGACACTCATTGGTTCAGGCGACCCTCCATCGAGGCCGCCGGTTCAGTTTCCCTCTTGTCCTCCTTCAGAATGGATAGCAGCGGAACCACTTCTCCCTTCCCCCTTGGGTCGTCCCCTTCGTCTTCATCCATGGCCGCCACAATGGTTAGGTCGCCTCGCCAAACCCTAGATGAGAGAAACCACCAAGGCCGGGCAGCCGAGCGAGCCGGCCCCTTGATCAGCCCGAGCGGCATCCTCACAGGGAGACGAGAGACAGAACCGATCGAGGCGTTCTGCATCCCCTCCGCCGAAAATCAGAGATCGCCGGAGGTGGTAGATATAGGAGTTTGATTAGGGATAGGTTTTGAAAAACGATTTTTCTGGAAGGAACTTCGATCGATCGAACCGCGCCAGCGCTGCTGCCACGCTAGTGGGCCGGCCCATGCGGGAGGAAAAGAAGAGAGAGGAAAGAAAGGTGCGGTTGGGCCGGTGTTGGGCCTGGTTCGGCCGATTTTCCCTTTTTTTCTTCTTCTTTTATTCTTTTTCAGAAAACAGTTTTTCAAATAACTTTTGATTTAGAACTCCAAAATGAGTCAAACCAATTTTGAAAAAAAAAATTGTAAAATTGCCCTCTGCCATATTTGACTATAAAAGGGTATTTTTGCATAGAACCCCAAGCCTATATAATTAGCTTGTTGAATTTGCTAATAATTCAAAATAGAGTTTGTCATGTGCTTCATCTTTTCTATATAAGCCTCCATGTTTCTCTAAGTCTTTTCGAAATTCTGTTTATGACTCTTGAAAAGCAACTGCGGAATGAACTTCCAGTCGTAAATTTCTGTGCTTCTCTGTTTTAAAACTTTTGAAATTCTAGGATGCTCATGTAAGTTTTAAACCCGAATTTCATGATCCTCCTATGGGCCTGTTCCAACTAACTCCTTTTTGCGTTAGCATGTTATGATCTCGGGATCGGTGACATGTGAAGCACTAACTTTTGAAAAAAGCAAGTTCTGGTTCATTCAAAGTTCTGTTATTGTCAATCAACCAATTTTGGCATTAGCATGTAATGATCTCTGGATCGGTGACATGTGAGGCACTAATTTAAATTAAGATAAACTTGCTCTTGCATTAGCCTGCTATGATCCCGGGATCGGTACCAGGTGAAGCACTAACTACGTTAAAAAAACATCTGTTTATTGACCTTTGACTTAGCATTAGCTTACCATGATCCAGGGATCTGTGGTAGGTGAAGCACTAACTCAGTTCCTTTTTCAGGCCAATTTTTGGATCATGCTTTTTTGAGTCTATTACCTACTGATTTATCCTAGTAGTTCAAAAGTATTTTAAAACCTAGAAGCACCTAAATTTTCTTCTGAAAGTTCACTTTGAAGTTGTCTTTCACCTTTCATAGGCAGTAATCCTGAAATGAACCAAAGTCACATGGAAACTTATATCTTTAAGATAAGCCACCGTTCACTTTTCAACTGATGTCCTTTCTCTGAATGTAAGCTTTACTTGAGGACAAGCAAAGATTCAAGTGTGGGGAAGTTGATCAGTGGCATATTTACCTAAATTTCAAGCATGCTTTTGAGTATAATCCACTAGCAATTGAAGTGTTATTGATCAAATATGCTACTGAAATGTGAGAAAAGAAACTATATTCATTACTTGAGCTTCCTCACAGCCTTGCTGTCATATTTGCAGGATTGGTGCGCAAAGGCACCAAAATTCTACATCAAGGCTGAACAAGAATCTGCTGGAAATATACTCTTGGTGAGCAAGGACTAGAACAGAATACAGCAAGGATGTTCTTTGAAGAAAGAAGAGAAGTGGAGGGACCAAGCTGAAAAAGAATGGATCAGATCGAAGAAGAAAAGGAACAGACAGCTCCCATCGTGAGGCAGGCCTGGTTTCTTCCCCAATCCCCATCATCTTCACCACCGGCCGCCGCCGCGGCCAGGCCAGGCATGGCGGCGCGCCACCGCAACTCCACCTCGCCACCACTACTCCAGCACCGCCCTCGCGACCTGCTGCTCTTCCCCAACCCCAACTGCTGCTGCCGCTCCCCAAGATCACAACGACCTGAAGCTCACCTTCCTGTCACCTTCTTGCTGCTCCTCATCGCCAAACCTGAAGCTCCCTGTGTTGGTTACAGTCGACACCTCTGTCCCTTTCTTTATTTCTGAATTTCCTGTGATATGTTGCTGTCCATTGTGGTGATTTGTTTAGTGCTGAAACTTGTGTTAGTTTCGTAGCTGTTTGGTTAATCTGTGAGAATTATAGTGTGGCCTGTATCAGCCTGATTGTGTGTGCGTACTTGTTAAATCTGCACAGGTGCAGAACGTGTTTAGCTTCCAAGTTCCTGTGCTCGTACTGGCCTCATATGTTAGCAAGTGAAAGTTACTTATTAATAAGTTACCGTGGTGTTTGTGCTTTTGTGATTTTTCTGTCCCCATCCTATAAAATTGCTTCTGTCCCATCCTTTTATGTATGCTTGTGCGCGTGTCTTCAAATATAAGTGGATCTGTTTAGTGTTAGTTTCTCAAACGGAAATCACCAAAAAAGATGCATTTATATTTCAGTATGTAAATATATATATCTCGTTCTTGCTTGTTTGCTCGTCTGTGTTAGTGTGACAATATTTTGGTTAGTCTAGATTTAAATTCCTTGCATTATATCCCCTGTTCTATTTGATCTAGCTTTAGCCGAGCGCAGTCATCGTTGCCTAGTCCCTGTGTTGAACATGACACTCGCAGTTTGGGTAAAATATCCCGCTATATTACAACTGATCAGCTTGTACGGAGGTTGGATCCCGGGGGTGAGCCTGGCCTCCTACCGGGCGTCCGGGTCCCTGGGACCTCCGCGTCGTCTGCCGGGTTGAGGGCGACCCCGGGAGGTCTCCCAGCCCTTAGTCGTGGTTGTTGATGCCGTCCTTGCCTGGTCGATGTGGGGCAGATGGGGGGCCCATCTGCCAGCCTTGAACCTTTGCCTTGTTCGTCTTCTTGGTGGGCCCACTGGCGGTGGACCCACTTTGACCGCATCAGGGAAACCCCGTGTTCCACTGTTGCGACAGTAGCCCCCGGGCATAGTCCCGGCGGCCACGTCCTTCTGCTGCCGGGGCTATGACCAAAAAAGTCAAAGTGGGTCCCCGACGCCTTGCCTTGACTGTCTTGTCCCATCTGTCGGNCACCACCCCTAGTGTAGGGCTGCTGCTGCACCTCCTCCTCCTCCTCCTCTCTCCCTCACTCATGGCTTGGCGAAGCCCTGTCCGCAGAGAGATCTACATCATCAATGCCACCACAACCGTCGTGGTGCCGAGATCCATCTAGCGATGCCCTCCTCGCTTGCGGGATCAAGGAGAGGACGTCTACATCGAGCCGTACGTGTGGATACCGCGGAGGCGCTGCTCGTGCGGTGCTCCATCGGATTGGATCGCGTGGATAATACATCTCCTCGCGACTAGATGCGTCTAGTTGCGGGGATCGACTAGCCAACCCCTGCACCGACAAAATGCTTTGAACGTTCTTCGAGGGTAAGAGATTGGATCTCATCTTCGCTACCTCCATCTAGTAGATCTAGATCCTTGTGGTTTATTCCGCTTGTTGCGTAGAATTTTTTTTTGTTTTCTATGCTGCGACCCCTTCAGTGGTATCAGAGCCTAGATCTATTCGTAGATGTTGGTGCGATTAGAACACAAGTGTTGTGGGCGTTGATATTTTATGTTGCTACCTTCTCGCGTGCACTTTGCGTCTTTGCGGTATTGTGAGATTGAAGCGGCCCGGACCAACCTTACTCGTCCACGCACGAGAGACCGGTTCCACGACAGACATGCAACTTGTATTGCATAAGTGGCTGGCGGGTGTCTGTTTCTCTTACTTTAGTGAAGATGCAATTTTCAATGGAAGGCCTTTCAAAAGGATGAGTAAATAAGCAACTACTATATCACCGATATGGTTTTGCGTAGATTAGAACGGTTCTATCTTGTTGACCCAAGCCACGTAAAAATTGCACAAACAAATTAGAGGACGTCTAACTTGTTTTTGCAGGGTCTGTGATGTGGTATGGCCAATATGTGATTTGTGATAATGTATGCAATGATCATGTTTGTAATCTTTCGCGACTTGCATGTCGTCGAGTACGGCAACCGGCAGGAGCCATATGGTTGTCTTTTATTTTATGTGACCTGCGTGTCATTGAATCACCATGTAATTGCTTTACTTTATTGCTAAGAGTAGCATTAGTTGTAGTTGCAATAGTTGGTGGACAACCATGGTGATGGCGCCACAATGATGGAGATCATGCCGGTGATGGAGATCATGCCGGTGCTTTGGAGATGGAGATCAAAAGCACAAGAAGAAAGGCCATATCATATCACAATTATGAATTGCATGTGATGTTAATCCTTTTATGCACCTTATTGTTATGCTTAGATGTGATCACGACGGTAGCATGATAAGGTGATCTCTCATGTTAATATCAAGATGTGTTCTCCCCTAGTATGCACCGTTGCAAAAGTTCGTCGTTTCGAAGCACCACGTGATGATCGGGTGTGATAGACTCTTACGTTCGCATACAACGGGTGTAAGCCAGATTTACACACGCGAAAATACTACGGTTTCCTTGACGAGCCTAGCCTGTACACACATGGCCTCGGAACACAAGAACCGAAAGGTTAAACACGAGTCATATGGATGATATGATCAACATGGTGATGTTCACCATTGAAGCTACATCATCTCACGTGATGATCGGTTGTGGTGTAGTGGATTTGGATCGTGTGTCACTAAACAACCAGAGAGATGTTGAGTTTAGTGGGAGTTCATGTAGTAATTTTGATTAAGATGAACTAAAATTATCATAAACAAAAGTCCTTAAAGATGTCTTTGCAAAAATCCTTATAGATCTTGGTCGACTACGGTAGTCGGTTCGTTGCTGAAAAAACTGCGTCTCGATGGGTCAAATTTGTTGAGTAGTACCTGCGTCCTGAAAGAAGTCCTACACACCAATGATGAGCTCTACGTGTTAGAAGAACCAATAGGAGATAAACCCAAATATTTCTGCAAGCTATGAAGAGTACATGGAGTGGTTTTGAACCACCTACTTGAAAGTCAAGTGGATGATGTGCACCTTCATGAATTCTGACCTAAGTAGACAATTCAAGAAATTGACTGCAATGGAGATTGTTGATGAGCTGAAAAATAGGTTTTTCGGCACAAGTTAGAATTGCAAGGTTTGAATGTCTGAACGGTTTCTTTCACTCAAGATGGAAGAGAACACTTGCTTGGAACAACACCTGAGGATAATGCATGAGATACATCATCGTCTAGTGCTTGTTTGGAACCACGAGATGAATGACAGTTTCGCGATAGATGGGGTGATACGCTAGCTTCACCCCAGCTTCAAGAATTATGTCGGAGACTAGGTCATGGGAAGGGATTTGATCACTTTCTGTGAGTTTGTGTCTCGGCTGCGTCATGTCAAAGTGGAACCCATAGCAAGAGAAGTTGACAATGCAGAAAGTATATAGTGATATACAAGTTATAAGTGTTTAAGTCCAAATTGCAATTGTGGTGGTTTCAATAAGTATTTGATACTCATTCTGTTTTATTAAAACAGAACCTGCTGCTTGAGATTTGCATAAAGGATCTGGGAAGACGTTGCAGAATGGTGGCAATTAAGGAGTTGATGCTGGCAACGATCTGTCTCTACATTTATCGTTTTGATTAGAGGATTTGAATGAGTTTTGTAATCGAATTAAGTGTGATCTTTAAAATTAGTGTGTCTCGGTTCGTGAGACGGTTATTCATGTTAAAGACAAGTAGTTGTTCTATTTTCATGAGTAATTCTTTTTGGTGATCATGTTTTGATTCTGAAATTATTGTCCTTATCTAGACGATGATTAGTTGAACATTTATAAAATATGTGACATACTAAAATATCCAAAACTTAATAATGACAATTGTTTTAGTCATGCTAAATATTGAATAAACATTTTGATGTTTTCTCAATGCGCCTTATTGAAGGAGTATGACTAAAATGCCACCCTTTGGAAGAGTGACAGGAGTTGCCGAAAATAAACACAAGTGTTGGTTGTATTTTCAGCAAATGTTAGATGTCATTATTTTGTGCGCTCCATCATAAGTGAAATGATTAAATAGGTGTATTTATTCAAGTTATGATATTTGATGAGATCAAATAAAATTCTGGAGTTTAGGATATTAAGTTAGCAAGAAAATTGAGTCTTTATGATTTGATCAAAAGAGACAAAATATTTGAGTTATATGTTAGTATGTGGAATTGGGAAAAGTGTTATCACAAATTACAATGTTTAGAATATTTCAAAGGCGTTTGATATGTCCTAAGATATTGTAAATACACACTATTTGATATTGTGTGGTCTGATAAAATAAAAGGGGTTTTTCTTATTAGGGTTTATTTGTAGCATTTAGATTTATTTGATAAACACTCTGTTTTAAATAAGGGTCTATTTAACGATTTGCATTTCGCATATGAGTTATGTGAAACAGTGGTTTCGATAATTGTGGGATAATTAGAAACTATTGCAAATAAAGTTTGTAGTATATTCATATGTGACTGTGAATAGAGATTCCACAATGAGAGACTAAAAGGGACAAATCAATTGTTGATTGTGTTAAATGTTTTAGTGGATTTATCGTGAAAAGGTTTCACTGATAAAAGAATTGATGGAATAAATGGAAAAGCTAAAATCTTGCTTGTTCATGTATCAAGTGGCACATATGTAAAGTGCTATGTTGGCTAAAACTTGACACATGAAGGAATTAATGATGGTGATCATTGAATTTCGGTTTAGCTTGTCTAAAGAAAAGTAGGATTCAAGAATATGGTATTTTGTCAGGTTACAAAATAATATTCATGATTCACTTGTCATGTTTGAGAAACAGGACAAACCTACGAAACTACAAAAGGAGAAATAGAAACTTTAAATACGAAAATGACTGAGAGTCATCCTATGTTAAGTTTAAATCACAAAGTAATTATTACTTGATTTTGTGAAAGTGTGTTTCACATATTTATTCTTCAAAAGGGTTTGTAAGGAATAAATAAAACTTACTGGACAAAAGCACAAGAGGTAAAGCTCTTTAACATATTCAATGTTGTTAACTACATGGTGTAGTTGTGCTTAAGGTCAAAAGGATTTATGCTAGCAAAGTACTAGCATTCGTATAAAGAGTTCTCGATATTAATAGTTAATTAAGAATTTTTGGAGCTGTCCAAAATATCGAGAAAATACACGAGTGTGATCTAATTAAAATATATGGCGACATATATTAAGTTAGAGCAGAAACTATTTTCCATGATCAAAATATGTGGTGACATATGTTTGAGTGGGAGCTAGTTAATCATGGTCAAATATAAGGATAACATATTTCTGAGTGGGAGCCAAAGTGGTTTCACAATTTAATATGTGTATGGTGTATATTTGAGTGGGAGTTTACAACATCTTGTTTGTGTGAAATGGAGATTTCATAAATGTTGTAAATAAGTCAGGAACCAACGTATAACTTATGAAGTTAGTCAAATATCCATAGAGATGGATGTATCTATGGACGATAGATATATTTGATAATCATTATGTCAGGATGTTTAACCTAAGTAAGATTTTGAAGGAGTTCAAAATAAAACAAGAGAAGAAAGGTTCATCTGCTTGTGAAAAATAGGTGAAACATTGAGTTGATAACTCAGTACAAAATTGATGGTTGAAGGATATGTTGGTATTCGCTATGAATGGTTCATAGGTCTAAACATATAAGAACCATGTGTTTGTATTTGACGATATGTTACCCAAGTTCTTGGTTAGAAGAACATGTTAAATGAGGAGTCATTTTTCCATGGAGTTGAGATAATAGAATCTAGAGATTGGTAGACTTGGTTGAAGTCATAAAACCAAACTAGATTGGAAATCTCATAAAGGCAGAAGCGCAGCGAAAGCATGATTGGAAATATCGAAGTGACATGATTGCACTGTCGATTTGTGAGTCTACAACATATAGGAGTATATGATTAATTCAAGGATTAAAAGATATAATATATTGGTTTGAGAAATTTTATTTCAAGACTGAGTGAGTTCCGGGTGCACATGCTATGTGAAAGTCCTCTTGACTGATCATACGTCATGTAGGCATAAACGGGAAACGAAAATCTCACTCTGTAACCAAATATATTATATTCGTCATATGATGATGAAATTATCATGTGATGATAAGAGGTTTATCATGTGATGATAAAGTAATGTCAAATTAGGTGACATTGACGTTTTGCAAAGAACATAAAGAACTGTATAGTACAGAACACAGACAGAACCTCTTCCACGAGCAAACATGATCAGCACTGAGACTCCATGAGTGTTAGACACCATGAGTGTTGGATAGAAAAAATGTAAACTAGATTATTGACTCTAGTGCAAGTGGGAGACTGTTAGGAATATGCCCTAGAGGCAATAATAAAATGGTTTATTAGCATATTCATGTTTATGATAATAGTTTATTCTCCATGCTATAATTGTATTAACCAGAAACATAATGCATGTGTGGAATATAAACAACCAGTTGTCCCTAGTAAGCCTCTACCGGACTAGTTCGTTAGTCAAGAGATGGTTAGAGTTTCCTAACCATGGACTTGTTATAGTCACTTGATAACGGAGTCATATCATTAGGAGTAATGATGTGATGGACAAGACCCGATAATAAAGAATTGCAATTGATCATGTCACACAGTTTCATTGCCAACACTTTTAATATGCCAAGTATAGTTTCCTTAGACCATGAGATTATGTCACTCCCGTTTACCGGAGGAATACTTTGTGGACATCAAACGTCGTTTCGTAACTGGGTGATTATAAAGGTGTCTTTCAGGTATCTCCGATGGTATTTGTTGGGTGACATGAATCAAGAGTGGGATTTGTCCTTCCTTGTGACGGAAAAGATATCTCTGGGCCCTCTCGGTAATATAGCATCAGAAAGGTTGCAACCATGTGATTAAGTGTTAATCACGGAGATCCTATATTATCGACGAGTAAAGAGAATTTGCCAGGTAACGAGATAGAACTAGATATGGAGATATCGACGATCAAATCTCGGGCAAATTAAATATCGGTGAGACAAAGGGAATCGTATACGAGATTAAGAATCTCCGGCATCGTGGTTCAATCAATAAGGAACTTCGTTGAATATGTAGGAGTCAATATGGGCATCCCGGTCCCGCTATTGATTATTGATTTGATCATGTCTGCATGTTCTCGAACCCGTAGGGTCACACACTTAACGCTCCGATGTAGCTAGGGTTAGCGATGAGATAATTGATGATATGAACGAATGGTGATTCGGAGTCTCGGATAGGATCCCGGACATCACGAGGGGTTCCGGAGTGGTCCGGAGAATAAGATTCATATATGGAAAGTGGTTTCAGGAGGTATCGGAAAAGTTCCGGGAATTTTCCGCAGAGTACCGGAATATTCTAGAAGGTTCTAGAGGAGTCTAGAAGTGGGGCCCATAGGAGTATGGGGCCCACATGGCATGAAGGGGTGGTGGACTGGCCTCATAGGCCAGCCGCACCACCAGGGCATTAAAAGCCCATATGGGCCAAAGGGGCCCATAAAGGGGGCCGGCCAAAACCCTAACCCTAGGGGCTGGCTTGGGGGCTAAGGCACCCCAGCCGCCGGCCCTAGGGAGGCCTTGGGGTGCCCCCCTGCCACCTATATAAGGAGGGCAAGGGGAGGGGTGCGGCACACTTTTGGGAGCCCTTGTGGCAAACCCTAGCCGCCCCCCTCCATGCTTCTCCACCTCCACTTCTTGCGCCACCCCTCCCGGAGGGCTGCCGTGAGTTGCACCTCCTCCTAGCCGCACCACCCCTAGTGTAGGGCTGCTGCTGCACCTCCTCCTCCTCCTCTCTCCCTCACTCATGGCTTGGCAAAGCCCTGTCCGCAGAGAGATCTACATCATCAACGCCACCACAACCGTCGTGGTGCCGAGATCCATCTAGCGACGTCCTCCTCGCTTGCGGGATCAAGGAGAGGACATCTACATCGAGCCGTACGTGTGGATACCGCGGAGGCGCTGCTCGTGCGGTGCTCCATCGGATTGGATCGCGTGGATAATACATCTCCTCGCGACTAGATGCGTCTAGTTGCGGGGATCGACTAGCCAACCCCTGCACCAACAAAACGCTTTGAACGTTCTTCGAGGGTAAGAGATTGGATCTCATCTTCGCTACCTCCATCTAGTAGATCTAGATCCTTGGGGTTTATTCCGCTTGTTGCGTAGGAAATTTTTTTGTTTTCTATGCTGCGACCCCTTCAGTCGCCTGCCCAGCCAGCCTCCACTGGTGCTGGGCCTTATTGGCTGGGGCCCATTGGCCCCGGTCCGGAGACCCTCGTGTTCCCGACGCCGCGTGAAGGCACGTCCGTTTTGCTGACACCCTTATGGTGCCGGTTCGGAGACCCTCTTATTTCTGGTGCCGCTTGAAAGCATGTCTGCCTTGCTGACACCCTCATGGTAACGGTCCGGAGACCCTCTCCGGTTCTTTACCCTTGTTGCCCGGAGGCCAACCATTTTGCAATCCAGTACTTCTGGGGAGGTCCACTTGGTCCCGGGTGTGTTGTCACGATGTGACCCGGCAGATCCCACTTTTCTCCGGGGAGGCCTTCATAGAAGAAAGATTGATTCCAACTGGTGACGGTCATTCTCTGACTTTCTTGTGTTCTTTGCGTTGCTGGTGGCGAGCAGGATTCGTCTAGATTGTCGGTCTGTGTGGAAACGTTGGTGAAGGTTCTCGGTGATTTCTCTTTCTTGGCTTTCTTTTGTCTCGGGTTGAGAAGGCAGTCCCTGCTGAGGTGACCAAGTTCTCCACAGGTGCAGCACTCCCCGCTTCTCGGGCGCTTTTTGAGCTCACGGCAGTCATCAACATTGTGTCTATCGGATTGATGATACGAGCACCAGGGTCCTGGCTGACCATCTTCGCCCAGAGGGATTTGGATCTCTTGCGGCACATATACATGGGGATCTTCATCGGAAAGCTCACTCTTCTTGATCAGGCTCTGTGTAACAGCCCCAGTTTGGTACATTGAAATATGAGTAATTTTTCCACTTTTGCTTTTCATATTGCATCATGGCATCCCTACTTAATTTACTTAACATGAAATAATGCTTTGGCTTTAACTATTAAATCAAGGATGGTGAATGTGGTTGGATAAACAAATTTCAATTCGAACTATTATATTTGTCCAGGAAGTTCCAAGAATATATTTTTATAAACATTTTGGCAAAAGCAAATTCTTAACAAGCAAAGAAATAAATTTGAGAATTCCAAATTGGTGCCAATCAATTCCTATTTTTGAAACCACGTTAAACCTTTCAAATATTCAAAAGAAAAATATGGGGAGCTTCCTTATGATATTGGGATCCTCCATCAATATTTTCATAATTTTATGAATTGCTTAAGTGCCCCAAATAAATAGCTAAGGTAAAATAAAGATCACATTTGGAAATTTATAAAGTTTGCCATATTTAAACACTATGAACAAATGTTGATCAAAACATTATATTTTGGAGCAAAATTTTTTGTGGAGCCTCTAAATATTATGGGGAGCCTACTTGAATTTTTCTGGAATTTTCACAAATGTTTAAGAGCCTCAAATTAACTCCTAAATGTGCTGCTGGACCAAGTTGTAATTAACTTTAAGCAGCCAGGGGGTTTCCGAAAATTTGCCGTCGTCTTCTTCTTGTAGCGCTGTAGCGACCGAGCGAGCGAGCTCCCGTGCGTCGCCACCGCACCCGCCCTGTCCCCATGCGGTGCTGCTCCCTGGAGGACAAGGAGGACCCCGAGCCGTGCCTCTCGCTCTCACTCTCCCCTCCTCACCTGCTCCCCTGCTCTCTCCCTCTCTCTCCGTTCGCGTCCACCACGGCCGTGACCAAGCTCGTACTCGTTGTCGAATCACCGCCGCTAGGAGCCACCCCGGACGAATCGGAGCGCGCCATCTCCTCCCCTGCGTCACCTTCTACCTTCACCGCTGCAGAGAGCGTGCTGGGAGGCTCGGATTCGAGCTAATCGAGCTCGCCCGGTCGAAATCAGTCCCCCGCTCGCCGCGCTCATCCTCGACAATTTCCGGTCACCGCCGTTGATCCCTGACCCTCTCCGTCCACGCCTCCGTGCTCCTGGTGAGCTTGCCGTGCTAGTGCACCTCTTCTCCCTCCCCTTCTCGCCGTGTCATCGTAGCACCGTGCGCCGCCGCCGTCGTTAGGTGGCCGGCCTGGGAACCGGTCCAGGCCGGCCAGGAGGCCGGAAGGCTCAGGTACGTGCCCGGCCTGGGTGTCGGTATGGGCCGGCCAGGAGGCCGGCTGGCTCAGACATGAGCCCGTCCTGGGAGCCGGCCTAGGCCGATCTGGAGGCCGGCCAGGTTTTGAAAAAAAATTAATAATTAAATAAATGTTGTTCCAAAATTTGCAAATGATATACCAAAATGATCAGCAACTCAAAGGCTATCTAGCTATGCTATTTTCACATCATGACAACAATTTTTCCTTTGATGTTAATTCAAAATGGTTAAAGATTTAAATTTTAATATCTGTTTAATTCGCCGTGTATTCATCGTTAATCAGAAAAATGCAAACGAAGTATCAAAATGCTCAACAATCCAAATACTATCAAACCATGCTAATATCACATTATGACAACAAATTTTCCTTTGATGTTATTCTTTAAATAGTTAAAATAATTAAATTCGAATAATCATTTAATTCACTATTTAATCATCGTAATTTGTATAAGTACAAACAAGGTACCAAAATGATCTGGAGATCCATACCATGTTCATGCATATTTAAACCACATTGTAGTAATATAATAATTCATAAGCAATGTGGTCATTAAAGTTAAATATGGGGTTGCTCCCAAATACTTGCACTAATTATTGGCACTCCATTTAAATTGTTAGTTAAATTATATGACGGTATCATAGCATAAACTTGACATGTCATCATGATTGCGCACTGCACCTTGTCTTCGTGTTATTTATTTGTTCTTCTGTTATTGGTTGGGCATCGATAGATTTAGGAGTCGAGGTTTCCCCACCGTACCTTGACGAGCAGTGCTTCCAGCCCCGTCAGCAAGGCAAGAGATAACCTAACCTTCTTGGCATATAGCAATCTATTGTTTTATACAATTATTTTGTCCACCATAATATTGCATTCGATTCTAATGTCAACTTTTGGTCAAGACATAGAGTATCCTATGATTGCATGTTCCCTAAACCATTAAATGTTTTCCCTCCTATGAACCATAGGTTTGATGTGTTGGCCTGAGTAAAGATATATCTGTTGAATATATGCTTAGCTATGCTTAGCCATGCTTAGTCGAATGCTTAGTTGTCCGGTGATTATTTTCCATGATTATGACAATTGATGGAATGTTCGGACATGGTGGATACTTGTGGTACTTAATTAAAATGCTTAAAAGGCTTGGATGAGTTGCCATCGGGGTTATGGTGTTTTGTCTCATTCTTGCCGCCTAGGTGCGAGTTCTTGTCTTCGGACCCAAGATCGAGCGTGCTTCCATTGGTGGGAGTATGGGCTCCTTAATAACTGAATAACTTGTGCGGGCGTATCCAAAGGTACTCTAGTTTGCGCTTTCCATTTGCGTGTGAGTTGCAGGTGGATTGAAGGCACCAAGAGGGTGGTGGTGTTTAGGATGTGGCGATGGGGGCAGGGGCTGAAATAGACTGGATAAACTTGTCCTGTCGCCACGATGATTCTTGGATAGTCTCATGCGAGGTAAAGGTTTAACCGCACCCACTTGCCAGCTTTCCTCGGAAGAGAGCTAATCAGGCGAGCCGGACGGTACCAATGGGTAAATTAGTACACCCCTGCAGGGTTTAATCTTTTCGAAAATCCGTGTCCGCGGTTATGGACGCCTTGGGAATGGATTTACGAGATCATAGAAAACTTTGAACTTAATTAAAATTTGGCAACTAGAGGTTGCAACTTGACAACATGTGTTAAAGGTTCATTTTCTCGAGGGTGATTCAAGGGAGTGCCTTGGTGGAGATGAGAGGTGATTTCTGGCTACTTTTGGTTCAAGGTGAACCGAAGAAAGATGTTTACTATCTTACCCCTTTGAGAAAAACCTTCTGAGTAGTCGATGCCATGAGTTATGTATTTAAAAATTAAAACTAGCTTTATGCAAAACAAGTACTATACAGCTTTAGAGCCATGTCATCATTGGGCCTATATCGCCCTACTAAGCTTGCGAGTACGTCGTACTCAGTCTCTCTTTGTTGATTATTAATTGTTTCAGAGGAGGACGTCACCGAGCAAGCAGGTGGGTTCTTCGTTGACATCGACGAGTAATCTGGGGTTCCCAAATGGCAGCTTGAGACATCGTGGAACCAGCTGGCTGGGATGTTTATCTGTAGGCCTCTTAGGCCCTATTTTGGATCTTGTTGTTTAGACAACATATTTGGCTTCCGCTTGTTCTACTGATGGGTCTGTGACCCCTGTTATGTAATTTGTATCTTTCTCGCTATATGAGTTGCTATATGATCTTTTGTGTCGTAGAGTCCGTGATGTGCTAGTTGTTACACAAGTCTTGATCTCTTTATTATACATTGATAGCTATGCCAGTGTTTATGGCATAATCGAGGTGTTGCGTGGGAGCGGTAACCCCATGCCCTTCGATTGTGTAGCATAGTCTGTGGGTTACATAGCCTCTTTGTATAATTCCGGGGTCGGGGCGCTACAAATTGGTATCAGAGCAGGACTGCCTGTAGGAAACCCTTTCTATTGGTCGATGTCGAGTCTAGTGTTCGTGGAAATTATTTATAACCTAAAAATGAGTTGTGAAAACCATCTTAGGATTCTTTTCACTCCTTACCCAACTCGCTCCATCTTTGAGTTACCTTACCTCTATTTGTTTTAACAGTTGTGTCAAAGTTTAGGTTCTCGGGGTTGGGATCTTACCGTGTATGTCTCAAGTCCTTTGCTTCTGTTTGCTACCGCAGCGTTGACGTGATGTCACACGTGGTTATCTTATTCTGTACTTTGGTGTTAGTGCCATCTTAAATCTCGGTACCCAGGAGGATGCTAATGCTTTATCCTACATATTCAGAGATGGTTACTAACCGTGTCCTTGTTCCAAATCTTCAGAATGGCTCCTGCCCGTCGTGGTAACCAAAGTGATCCTGAGCCACCACCGCCACCCTCTATGGCGGAGGTTCTGATGGCTATAGAGGAGAACCGCCTGCGCAACGAGCGTCTGCTCGAGCAGTTGGTGCAGCAGGGTGCCAGAAGGAACAATGAATGCAACATCCTCACGGAGTTCTTGCGCTCCCAGCCACCGACTTTCTCGGAAGCTAGAGAGCCGCTGGACGCTGATGATTGGCTCCGTGCTCTCGAGCGCAAGTTCGCCGCACTGCATGTTCCGGTGGCTGAACAAGTGAACTTCGCCACCTACCTTCTGAATGGAGCCGCTGGCTCTTGGTGGGAGAGCCTGTGTCAATGTTTGATGCTGGCCATGTCTTCACCTGGGCTGAGTTCCGCACCGCCTTCCCGTGCGGCTTACATCCCCAAGCCCATCATGGACCTCAAGAGGAGAGAGTTCCTGGATCTGACCCAGGGACGCATGGACGTCCAAGCTTATGGGCGTTGTCGGCACAGTGGAAACCAGGGTACCACGGGCCGGCCTGCCAGGGCCCACAAGGTTCTTCGGGCGATTTTCGCTAAGGACCAGGCTCTCCAAGCCTGGCGAGCCTCGCGAGGGATCGTTTTTCCTCGGCGAGGGTTCTCTCCCTTGGCGAGGGACCACTCCTCGACAAGGCGTCTCCGACGCCACCCGCAATTCTGCTAAGGACCAAGCTGAAGGACTCGGTGAGGCTTCTTTGCCTCGCGAGGCTCCTTCCTCGCGAAGCCATCTCTGCCTCCGCGGCAGAGCGCACATGGGCTCTGCGCCATGTGCAGAGTGACGCGCGCGCCTGCGCGCGATGACGACGACGCCGCAGTTGCTGTTTCCATGTATAAAGCAGTCAACAAAGCGGCACCAAGCAAAGTGGACAACGAGTATTGCCGTTTTGGTGATAAGGGAACCGTCTGCAGCTACGCTCCAAGGACGACGTCACCGTGGGTCACATCCCACCTCAGCAAGCGCCAGCCCACCGTCCGGCTGGCCGGTGGCCTGTTTCAGCTTTGGTGACGCCGCCCCCTGCCGTGGACCGCGTCCACGAGCTTTACCTTTATGGTGGACTCCGCCTTTATCGTGCACCCTGCCTCCTTCCGCGTCGTGATGTGGTAACCCTTCCCGCCCAAATGTTTGGGCGGAAGAGGCCCGAGACACCTATAAGAGGGGGAGGAGCCCGTTCGGGCAAAGGGATCTCTTTTCAATCCTTGGTTCGATCCTTGGTAGGCGCCCTGGGCTCACAAGTTCACCATCTTAGAGCTCAGACAGAACCCTAGACATTGTAGCCATTCCGAGCTCGCCAAGCTCGCTCTGTACCAGAAACCTCTCCAAGCAAAAGCAATACACCAGAGGCAGGACGTAGGGGTTTTACCTCCCAAAGAGGGCCCTGAACCTGGGTAAGATCTTGTGTCCATCTCTGCAGTGTATCCCGCAGCGAGTCCGACGAGCACCGTTGCCGGAGCAAGTTGAGGGTTGTTTGACTCCGCGTTCACCCTTACACGATACCTTGAGAGACATCCCTAGTTCCTGGGACTGATCTCCGACATTTGGCGCGCCAGGTAGGGGGCTGAGGCACATCTTCAACCTCGACACCGCCATGGCCGGCCCTTCTCGCGCCGAACGACTCGCTCGCCGGACGGGTAGCGCCGCCACTGCTCCGGCAGGCCGCCCGCGTGGGAACTCTGCCCCGGAGCGCCACGTCAACCCCGAGCCCCGCGTCGAGCACCCGGAGGACGACGACATCGACCACGCTGAGGACGACCACGGCGAGGAGGAAGCCTCCTCTGCAGGACTGTGCTGCTTCTTCGCTGGGCCGCCCTGCGCCCAGCCCGGCGACTGCGCTTCTCATGGCGCAGGAGCTACTGCAGTACCGCCCCACGCCGGAGGCCCAGGAGGCCTGGCTCAACCGCGTCTCTGAGCTCATCGGCGCCGCTAGTGCCGCCGCTCATGCCGCTGCTCCTGCACCGTCTCGCTCGCTGGTCCTCTCTGCCCGCGCAGGGGACGTAGCGCACGGCGCGCCTCACGCTCCACCCGTTCCTCCTCATCACCCCGCGCCCGCTCCCGCTCCAGCTCCACCGGCTCAACCGCAACCCGCTCCAGTGGGGGCTCCCCCTCGCAACGGCCGCGCTGCATCGCACGCGTCGTCGCCGCACGACTGCCAAATCGTGCAGCGAGCCCCCGAGGACGCACACGTGAGCATCGAGCGCGGGCAGGACCGCCGCAACCGTGCCGTCCAGGACGTCGCCACCGCTGGGCGCCACCTCCGCGCCACCCTCACCAACGGCACGGTCACCTATGACACAACGGCCGCGTTCACTCGTAGCCTCCGTCGCGTCGTCTGGCCGGTCAAGTTCCGGCCGGATCTTCCTCCGCGTTACGACGGCAAGAACAACCCCCTGGAGTTCCTGCAGCTCTACACTCTGGCCATCCAGGCCGCCGGGGGCGACAACAGGGTCATGGCGAACTGGTTCCCCATGGCCCTGAAGGACTCCGCGTCCTCATGGCTCACCAACCTCCCCGCCGAGTCCATCAACACTTGGAAGGACCTCTGCCGGTGCTTCGTCGCCAACTTCAAGGGCATGTACGAGTGCGGCCTCACCTACAACGACCTCCGCGCCGTGCGCCAGAAGCCTGGCGAGACCCTTCACAAGTAGATGCAGCGCTTCAGCTAGGTGCGCAACAAGATCCCCAACGCCACCGACGCGCAGGTCATCTCGGCCTTCCAGGCTGGAGTGACCGACGTGCGGATGCTCGAGAAGCTTGGCATCCACGACAACATCACCACCGTTGTCAAGCTCTTCGACTTGGCGGACAAGTGCGCCAAGGCTGAAGAGGGCCGCTTGTTCGTCAAGAACGAGCCAGGGGATCCCGCTGAGGGGTCCAAGAAGAAGAAATCCACCGAGAAACGCAAGACCACTACGGTCCTCGCGGCTGAGCCCGACGCCAAGCAGCTTCGCCAAGCTGCCACTCCAGCCGCAGGACCAGAGAAGAAGGACGATCGCCCTTTCTGCATCTACCACAACAGGCACTCCCACGCCACCGAGGACTGCTATGACCTCAAGAGGCTTCGCGAGGCTCGCGAGGCTCACGAGGCTTGCGAGGGAAATGATCGGCAGCAGGGCCGCGGCAGCCGCGGGGGGCGACGCTGGAACAACTACAACGACAACTACCAGCAAAACCCCCAGGCCAACGCCGTCCAACCCGCGAACGACAACCTGCCTGCCGAGGCTGACAAGGGCTACCAGGTGCCTCGTGGAGCTGCTTGCATCCTTGGCGGGGCTCAGGCCCCTCGCTCCAATCGCCACTTCAAGCAACTCGCTCGCGAGGTCGCGGCAGCCCTTCCTGGAGTTGAGGCCTCCAGGCCCCTCAAGTGGTCCCAGTGCCCCATCACCTTTGACTCCACCGACCACCCCAAGTCCACCTCAACTGTTGGCACCATCCCGCTGGTCTGCACTCCCACCATCAACAACATCGCCGTCTCTAAGACGCTCATTGATGGGGGTGTCGGCCTCAACGTCATCTCTGTCGAGACTTTCGAGAAGCTGCAGGTGCCCTACGAGCGGCTCATGCCCACCAGGCCCTTCTCGGGGGTGACGGAGGGCCTCACGACTCCTCTGGGGAAAGTGAGGCTCGCGGTCACTTTCGGCACCCAGACCAACTACCACACCGAGCTGATTGACTTCGACGTCGCGCACATTGGCCTGCCCTACAACGCCATCCTCGGCTACCCCGCCCTCGCCAAGTTCATGGCGGTGACCCACCTGAAGGGGTCGCAGCATGGAAAACAAAAATTTTCTACGCGGCAAAGCGGAATAAACCCCAAGGATCTAGATCAACGAGATGAAGATAGCGAAGATGAGATCCAATCTCTTACCCTCGAAGATCAACAAACGCGTTTTGTCGGTGCAGGGGTTGGCTAGTCGATCCCCGCAACTAGACTCGTCTAGTCGCGAGGAGATGTATTATCCTCGAGATCCAATCCGGTGAAGTGCAGCAACGGGCAGCACCTCCGCGGCGTCCACACGTACAGCTCGATGAAGACGTCGACTCCTTGATCCCGCAAGCGAGACGACGTGGCCTTGATGATCTCAGCAGCACGACGGTAGTGCCGGTGACGATGACGATCTCCGCACGCGAGGCTTCGCCAAACCAAGCGAGGGGAGAGGGAGAGGAGATGGTGGCGCAGCCCCTAGGGCTAGGGGGTGCGGCTAGGTGTGGTGGTGAGGCGGCGGCAGCCCTTCGGGGAGAAGGGGTGCGGCTAGGGTTTAGGGGTGAGAGGGGGGTGCGGCTAGAGGGGGGTGCGGCAGCCTCCTTGGTGTGTGGTGCGCCCCCCCTTGCCCCTCCTTATATAGGTGGCGGCTAGGGCAAGGGCAGGGCCGGCCGGCCCCCCCCCTTTGTCTTGCCCCCCAAGTTGGAGTCCAACAAGGACTCCTCCTTGGGCCCCTTTCCTAAAGGGGTGGGAGCCCACCTCCTAGTCCAACTAGGAGTGGGACTCCCCTTCCTATGCCGCACCAGCCCATGGGCTTAGGTGGTGCGCCCCACCTAGTGGTGGCAGCACCCCTTTGCACCATGTGGGCCCCATACAAATTATGCGGTCCCACTTCTAGACTCTTCTAGAACATTCCGGAATCTTCCGGTACCCTTTAAATAATTTCCGGAACTTTTCCGAAACCTCCGGAAACCACTTTCCATATATGAATCTTATTCTCCGGACTCCTCCGGAACTCCTCGTGATGTCCGGGATCCCATCCGAGACTCCGAATCACCATTCGTTCACGTCATCATTTAATTCATCGCAAAACCTAATTTCATCGGAACGTTAAGTGTGTGACCCTACGGGTTCGAGAATGCATAGACATGATCATATCAATAATTAATAGCGGGACCGGGATGTCCATATTAATTCCTATACACTCAACGAAAACCTTTTCTCGATTGAACCACAATGCCGGAGATTCAATTAATCTCATATACGATTCCCTTTGTCTCACGATATTTTACTTGCCCGAGATATAATCGTTGACATCCCCATGTCCAGTTTAATCTCGTTACCGGCTAGTTCTCTTTACTCGTCCATAATATAGGATCCCGGTGATTACAACTTAATCACATGTCTGCAGACTCTTGATGCTATATTACCGAGAAGGCCTGGAGATATCTTCTCCGTCACAAGGAGGGACAAATTCCACTCTCGATTCATATCACCCAACAACCCACCATCGGAGATACCTGAAAGCCACCTTTATAATCACCCAGTTACGAAGTGACGTTTGATGTCCACAAAGTATTCCTCCAGTGAACGGGAGTGATATAATCTCATGGTCTAAGGAAACTATATTTGGCATATAAAAGTGTTGACAACAAAACTTTTGTGACACGATTAATTGCAACTCTTTATTTGGGTCATGTCCATCACACCATTACTCCTAATGATATGACTCCGTTATCAAGTGACTATAACAAGTCCATAGTTAGGAAACTCTAACTATCTCTTGATCAACGAACTAGTCCTGTAGAGGCTCACTAGGGACTCCGGGTGTTTATATTCCACACATGTATTATGTTTCCATTTAATACAATTATAGCATGGATAATAAACTATTATCATAAACTTGAATATGCTTAATAAACCATTTTATTATTGCCTCTAGGGCATATTCCCAACAGTCTCCCACTTGCACTAGAGTCAATAATCCAGTTTACATTTCCGCGATCCAACACCCATGAAGTCTCACTCATGAAGTCTCAGTGCTGATCATGTTTGCTTGTGGAAGAGGTTCCGTCCGTGCTCTGTACTTTACAGCTCTTTATGTCCTTTGCAAAATTGTAACTGTCACCTAATTTGACATTACTTTATCATCACATGATAAACTTCCTATCATCCCATGATAAAACCATTATCATATAATGCATATAATATGTTGGTTATAGAGTGAGATAATCATATCCTTTCATGCCATATGTATGATTAGTCAAAAGGACTTTCTCATAACACATGCATCTGGAACTCACTCAATCTTGAAACAACTTTCTCAAACCAAAATATTATATCTTATTTCAATCCTTGAATTAACCATATACTCCTATATGTTGTAGACTTAACAAATCAACAGTGAACCTTGTCACTTTGACATTTCCGATCATGCTTTCGCTGTGCTACTCTGCTATTAAGAGATCTCTAATTTAGTCTGGCTTTATGACTTCAACCAAGTCCACCATTTTCTAAATTTATCTCAATTTCATGAAAAATGACTCCTCATTCAACATGTTCTTACAATTAAGAACTTGGGTCACATATCGTCATATACAAACACATGGTATTTATATGTTGAGATCTATGAACAATTCATATTGAATTCCAACATATCCTCCAACCATCAATTTTGTACTGAGTTCTCTAACTCAATGCTTCACCTATGTATCACAATGAGATGAACCATTCTTCTCTTGTTTCATTTTGAACTCCTTCAACAACTTGTATAGGTAAAACACCCTGACTTTAATGTTTATCAAACTTATCTATCCACCATAGATACATTCATCTACATGAATATTTGACGTTCAAACTAACTTCATAAGTTATGCATTGGTCCATGACAACATTTACAACATTTATGAAATCTCCATTTCATTCAAACACTATGTTGTAAACTCCCACTCAAATATACCTCATACACATATTAAATTGTGAAAACACAGTGGCTCCCACTCAGAAATATGTTATCTTTATATTTGACCATGATTTAACTAGCTCCCACTCAAACATATGTCACAACATATTTTGATTATGGAAATTAATTTCTGCTCTAACTTAATATATGTCACCACATATCTTAATTAGATCTCACTCAGTTTCTTATGCACTTTCTCGACACTTTGGACTCCTCCAAAACTCTTAACTTTTAAGATCGAGAACTCATATACGAAACACCAGCACTTTGCCAGCTCTAAGTTTTATTTATTCCACGCAAACTCTTTTGCCAAATAAATATGTGAAACATTCTTTTCACAAAATCAAGTAACAATTACTTTACGATTTAAACTTAAAAATAGAATGACTCTTAGTCACTTTCGTATTTAAAGTTTCTATTTCTTCTTTTTGTAGTTTTGTAGGTATGTCTTGTTTCTCAAACATGACAAGCAAATCATGAATATTATTTTGCAACTTTTGACAAAATTCATATTCTTGAATCCTACTTCTCTTTAGACAAGCTAAACCAAAATTCAATGATCACCATCATCAGAACCTTTATGTGTCAAGTTTTAACCAACATAGCACTTTTCATATGTGCCACTTGATACATAACATGCAAGGTTTAAGCTTTCTAAACTTATTCCAACAATTCCTTTTATCCATGAAACCATTTCACGATAAATCCACTAAAACACATAACACAACCAAACACATTGGTTTGTTCCTTTTAGTCTCACATTGTGGAATCTCTTATTCATAATCTCATATGAACATTCTACAAAACTTTATTTGCTTTGGTTTTTAATCATCTCATAATTATTGAAACCACTATTTTACATAACTCATATGCAAAATGCAAATCATTAAACAGATCCTTTATTTAAAACAGAGAGTGTTATCAAAACAAATCTAAATGATACTAATGAAACCTTAAAACCAAGAACCCTTTGTTTATGACCACATAATATCAAATACAATGTGACTACAATACTTTAGGTTTATCAAAACACCTTTTGAATAATCTCTAAACATTGTAATTTGTGATAACACTTGTCACAAGTCACCATACTAAACAATAACTCAAATATTTTGTCTCTTTTGATCAAATCGAAAAGACTCAATTATCTTGTTAACTTAATATCCTCTACTTCCAAAATCTCATCATGACATGAATAAATACTCCTATTCACTCATCCATGATAGAATAATGATGTCTTTTATTCACTGAAAATACAACCAACACTTGTGTTTATTTTCAGCAACTCATGGCATTTTCAGAAAAATGGCATTTTTTAATCACACTACTTAGTGATGCGCATCAACATGCTCTTCAGCACTAATAGTACAATTAAACAATTCTCATCATTAAGTATTGGATATTTTAGCATGTCTTTATTTTATAAGTGTTTAACTAATTATCGTTTAAATCTAGCAAAGGATAATAATCTCATAATCGAACGTGATCTCCAAAAAGGATTACTCATGAAAATAGAACAACCAATTGTCTTTAACATGAATGACCGTCTCACAAACCGGACACACTAATTTAAGATCACACTTAATTCGATTACAAAAACCATTCAAATCCTCTAATTTAAACGATAAATGTAGAAGTGAAATGACGCCAGCATCAACTCCTTGATTGCCATCTCCCGCGAAATCCACTCAGTCCCTCCATGCACTTCTCAAACGGCAGGCCCTGTTTTCATTAAAACAGCACAAGTATCAAATACTTAGCTCACCATAAGTGTAAATGGGACATTAAACATTTNTTCCAAACATCCACCATAGTATAATACAGCCGGTGCATCTTACTTAGGTGCTGTTCCAAGCAAGTGTTTTCTTCCATCTTAGTTGAAAGAAATTCATCCAGGCATTCAAACCTTGCAACTCTAACTTGTGCTATGAACCTTTGTTTCAGCTCATCGACAATCTCCATTGCGCTCAAGTTTCCAAATTGTCTACCAAGGTTAGAATCCATGAAGGTGCATATCAGCCACTCGACTCTCAAGTAGGTGGTCTTTTGATCATACCACTCCATATACCCTTCATAGTCAACAGTAACATCAGGGCGTTTTTCTAAAGCTTCATCTATCACGTAGAGCTCATCATTGGCGAAAAGGGCTTCTCTCAGACGCATGTACCACTCAGCAAAGTTGGACCCATCTAGACGCAGCTCCTCAGCAAGAAACATACTACTGTAGTCTCCCATGATCTACAAGGATTTTGCAAAGACATCTTTAGGACACTTGTTTATGATAATTTTAGTTCAAATTAATCAAATTAACGAACTCCCACTAAACTCAACATCTCTCCGGTTGATTAGTGACACACGATCCAAATCCACTACACCACCACCGATCATCACGTGAGATGATGTAGTTTCAATGGTGAACAACTCAGTGTTGATCATATCATTTATATGACTCGTGTTTAACCTTTCGGTTCCGTGTTCCCGAGGCCATGTCTGTACATGCTAGGCTCGTCAAGACAACCGTAGTATTTCTGCTTGTGCAAACTGGCTTGCACCCGTTGTATGTGAACGTTGAATCTATCGCACCCGATCATCACGTGATGCTTCGAAACGACGAACTTTCGCAACGGCGCATACTAGGGGAGAACACTTAATTATCTTGATATTAACATGAGAGATCACCTTATCATGCTACCGTCGCGATCACATCAAAGCATAACAATAAGGTGCATAAAAGGGATTAACATCACATGCAATTCATAATTGTGATATGATATGGCCTTTCTTCATATGCTCTTAGATCTCCATCTTCAAAGCACCGGCAAGATCTCCATCTCCGGCATGATCTCCATCATCTTGGCGCCATCACCATGGTTGTCCACCAACTATTGCAACTACAACTAATGCTACTCTTAGCAATAAAGTAAAGCAAATTACATGGTGATTTCATTGACACGCAGGTCACATAAAATAATAGACAACCATATGGCTCCTGCCGGTTGCCGTACTCGTCGACATGCAAGTCGCGAAATATTACAAACATGATCATTGCATACATTATCACAAATCACATTGGCCATATCACATCACTTGACCCCCTCTGCAAAAACAAGTTAGACGCCTCTACTTTGTTTATGCAAATTTTACGTGGCTTGGGTCAACGAGATAGAACCGTTCTAATCTACGCAAAAACCACAACGGTGATATAATAGTTGCTTATTTACTCATCCTTTTGAAAGGCCTTCCATTGAAAATTGCATCCTCACTAAAGCAAGAGAAACAGACACCCGCCAGCCACTTATGCAAAACAAGTTGCATGTCAGTCGTGGAACCGGTCTCTCGTGCGTGGACGAGTAAGGTTGGTCCGGGCCGCTTCAATCTCACAATACCGCAAAGATGCAAAGTGCACGCGAGAAGGTAGCAACATAAAATATCAACGCCCACAACTCCTTGTGTTCTAATCGCATCAACACCTACGAAGATCTAGGCTCTGATACCACTGATGGGTCGCAGCATGGAAAACAAAAATTTTCTACGCGGCAAAGCAGAATAAACCCCAAGGATCTAGATCAACGAGATGAAGATAGCGAAGATGAGATCCAATCTCTTACCCTCGAAGATTAACAAACGCGTTTTGTCGGTGCAGGGGTTGGCTAGTCGATCCCCGCAACTAGACTCGTCTAGTCGCGAGGAGATGTATTATCCTCGAGATCCAATCCGGTGAAGTGCGGCAACAGGCAGCACCTCCGCGGCGTCCACACGTACAGCTCGATGAAGACGTCGACTCCTTGATCCCGCAAGCGAGATGACATGGCCTTGATGATCTCAGCAGCACGACGGTAGTGCCGGTGACGATGACGATCTCCACACGCGAGCAGGGCTTCGCCAAGCCAAGCAAGGGGAGAGGGAGAGGACAAGGCGGCGCAGCAGCCCTAGGGCAAGGGGTGGTGCGGCTATGGTGGAGAGGTGGAGGTGCGGCAGCCCTTCGGGAGAAGGGGTGGCGCACTAGGGCTAGATGGGAAGAGGGGGGTGCGGCTAGGGGGGAGGTGCGGCAGCCTCCAAGGTGTGTTGTGCGCCCCCCCTGCCCCTCCTTATATAGGTGGCGGCTAGGGCAAGGGCAGGGCCGGCCGCCCCCCCCCTTTGTCTTGCCCCCCAAGTTGGAGTCCAACAAGGACTCCTTCTTGGGCCCCTTTCCTAAAGGGGTGGGAGCCCACCTCCTAGTCCAACTAGGAGTGGGACTCCCCTCCTTGTCATGCCGCACCAGCCCATGTGGGCTTAGGTGGTGCGCACCACCTAGGTGTGGCAGCACCCCTTTGCACCATGTGGGCCCCATACAAATTATGGTCCCACTTCTAGACCCTTCTAGAACACTCCGGAACCTTCCGGTACCCTTTAAATAATTTCCGGAACTTTTCCGAAACCTCCGGAAACCACTTTCCATATATGAATCTTATTCTCCGGACTCCTCCGGAACTCCTCGTGATGTCCGGGATCCCATCCGAGACTCCGAATCACCATTCGTTCACTTCATCATTTAATTCATCGCAAAACCTAACTTCATCGGAACGTTAAGTGTGTGACCCTACGGGTTCGAGAATGCATAGACATGATCATATCAATAATTAACAGCGGGACCGGGATGTCCATATTAATTCCTATACACTCAACGAAAACCTTTTCTCGATTGAACCACGATGCCGGAGATTCAATTAATCTCATATACGATTCCCTTTGTCTCACGATATTTTACTTGCCCGAGATATAATCGTTGACATCCCCATGTCCAGTTTAATCTCGTTACCGGCAAGTTCTCTTTACTCGTCCATAATATAGGATCCCAGTGATTACAACTTAATCACATGTCTGCAGACTCTTGATGCTATATTACCGAGAAGGCCTGGAGATATCTTCTCCGTCACAAGGAGGGACAAATTCCACTCTCGATTCATATCACCCAAGAACCCACCATCGGAGATACCTGAAAGCCACCTTTATAATCACCCAGTTACGAAGTGACGTTTGATGTCCACAAAGTATTCCTCCGGTGAACGGGAGTGATATAATCTCATGGTCTAAGGAAACTATATTTGGCATATTAAAAGTGTTGACAACAAAACTTTTGTGACACGATTAATTGCAACTCTTTATTTGGGTCATGTCCATCACACCATTACTCCTAATGATATGACTCCGTTATCAAGTGACTATAACAAGTCCATAGTTAGGAAACTCTAACTATCTCTTGATCAACGAACTAGTCCTGTAGAGGCTCACTAGGGACTCCGGGTGTTTATATTCCACACATGTATTATGTTTCCATTTAATACAATTATAGCATGGATAATAAACTATTATCATAAACTTGAATATGCTTAATAAACCATTTTATTATTGCCTCTAGGGCATATTCCCAACATCAGGAAGCTGCTCCGTCACTCGGAGGTCATCACCAGCACATCTAGTATATGAGCATATCAGCCGAGTCCTAGGACTCAGAGGCTGGATTCTCCAAGTGGTCCAGCAGCGGACCAGATCCATGTTTTCCAGATTATGAGATAAGAGGGCCCGGATTCGAGTAATCAGAGACTCGACGCTTGGCCGGGCGGCCTCTGGGCATCGAGCTTTCATAAGAGGAGTCGCCCGAAGGCGGTCCTCAGAGAACAAGGGAAGTTTTGGTTCATTTGCAGGGGAGGTGTCCTTGCAGTAGAAGAAGGTTTTTTGCCAGTCTTTGATGCGATTGGGAAAGACTGGTTTAGGAAAGACAGAGTTGAGGCGTCGTTGAAGAGCGACGGCGCCACATTGGAGAAGAGGGCCCCCAGAAGTCTCGGGCTGAGGGTTGCAGTAGAAGAGTTCAAGCCAGAGATTGAGATCGGGCTTGATTTGGAGGTAATCCTCACACAAGGTCACAAAATTGGAAAGAGTGAGAATGGAATTAGGCGCCAGATCATGAATCCGCAGCTCATAGAGTTCAAGGAGTTGACGGAAGAAGAGGTTACCGGGGGGAGAAAATCCGCGGAATAGATGCTCCACGAAAACAACCACCTCGCCCTTAGCGGGAGAGGGAACAACTTCATCCCCTGGGGCCCGAGCTTGAGCGCTGGAGGGAATCAGACCTGAGAGCCTATGAGTCTTCAATTGTTCCGCCGTGACCGTAGATCCACCCCAATCGGCGGAAATCGATCGTTTGGAAGAGGATTTTGCGGCGGCGGCGGCCGCGGCGGCGATGTTCACCGTCCTGCTCGACGAGGATGCCTTGGCCTTGGGTGCGGTCTTTGCGCGCTTGGGAGCCATGGCGTGCGGGCAGTGTGTGCTGGGCGCGGGAAGAGATGGGCGCGAAGAGAAAGAAGAGATTTTGAGCTGAAGGGGACAAGTGAGGTTTAAGACCTAACCCTTCGGTATTTATAAAGAGGGTAAAACCCTAGAGAGTTACAGTACAGGTCCACAGTAAACTGTGGATAACGTTTCATTAGTAATGGTTCAGTGGTTAACAGACAGAAAGGACACAGCAGAGGAAAGTTAAAGTCACAGAAGTGGAAAAAGCCGGCTTGTCCCAGAATGGCGAGTCCTGTGGCAATGAAAGTCAAGTTATCTAGTCCTTGTTCGCAAGAGTCACAACAAACCCGGCCAGCGTGTGCAAGGGCAAGGGTGATGACTTGAACGAGGAAAGAGGGTAGACTCATCTTTTATATGTCTTATGTCTTTATGCAGGAATTCATCTTGGAGCTAGCAGCAAGTGACTTTGGAGCCTGTGGCTCAAGTGGAAGGAGTCGACCCAGGGAGTCGAACCAACAAGTCAGAGGAAGCCGCCAAGCTGCGCCCAAGATAAATTCGGGGGCTACTGATGGGGGGATACTTTACAGGTAGGCCCATGGACCCGGAAAGTAGACCCGCCAAGACCAAGAAGGCCAAAGCCGAGTCACGCGTCAAGTCGCATAGGCTGGGCTGGAGACAAGCCGGCCAAGGCCCATGATGGAGAAAGGACTCGTCGAGAAGGAGTCCAAGTACAACCCGGAGTCTAACTTGGAAGACCAAGACGTATAGTAGGACTCCGTGTTCTAGTGTGACTCGGTATAGCTTGTAAGTCCAGGGACCCGGTAGCCTTTATAAGCAGGGTCCTGGACCTTAGATCGATAAGCTTCAACCAGTAGAGACAAGTCCAATCAAGTTAGAGAAACCCTAGCCACCAGAGAGAAGTCACCGGCTCCTGAGTTGTAGGAGCCGGGTCCTTGTAATCGAGATCTAGTAAAGAGCAATAACATAGAAGCAGGAAGTAGGTCTTTACCTCTAATCAGAGGGGCCGAACCTGGGTAAATCCTTGTTCCCCGGCGAGATTAACTGTTCCCACGTACTTCAATCACCAATGGCCCCAGAACTCATCTTCCCTGAGGAAGAACTTGCCGTGACAACCCCACGACAACTAGAGTTTAGTAGGGTTTGGAATTTGGCACGAGGTGACGCGATTCGTTTTCATTTTCAAGCCCTGGGGTGAGAGAAGCATGTGGATGCCGATGTCGGCATGGTGGCTGGCATGGTCACCCAGAGCATGTCCACGGCCAGGCGGAGCCGCCCCTTCCTGGTCGTCGCCGTCCAGCTTTCCCCGGCCTTCCCCGTGGTCCCCTACCATACTCCCTGTCCCTAGACCCCTCCCCATGCCCGCACCGCCACCTCACCCCCCTCTGCAGCGCCGCCATGCCGCTAGGCGACGCGCCGTCGATACAGCACCGCCGCGGGTCCCCCTCACCAGTGCCGTGGCGATGTTCGTTCTTATCCCCGGCCGCGTTTCTCATCATCCAGCACACCCCCCTGCTACACCGTCGATGCATTGTCCGTCGTCCCGTCGCGGCAGCATCAACAACGTCACCCCGCCCTTTCCGCCGAGCCGTCACGATCATTGTCTCCCCCCCGAGCCCTATAAAAGGAGTCCAGAGCCCTCTTCGTGCGCACACTCCCTCTCCTCCCCTCCTGGAACCCCCCTGCCCTTCTAGTTTCGGAATGGCAGAGCCCCGCTCCGAATCGGCCGAGGCCGTCGCCGTCGATCCGCCGACCATGGCGAGCCCTAGGCCGAGCCATTCTCCAATTAGGCTTGCAGGGATGTTCCTCTCAAAGCCCTCTACCTCCCAGACCAATCGGTTCGTGATATGGTGCCCCTTTTGCCTCGGAACCGTCTCCGCCCGCCGGCGGCGAGCTCCCTGCTCCCGAGCGCCGTGGCGTGGTGCTGCGGCCTCCCCGTGCTCGTGGCCGGCCTCTTCGGAGGCGGCGCGGTGGCGCCGTCCTCGCCACTCCCCCCCCCCCCCCCCGGCAGTCAGGCGTGCACCAGGCGGCGGCGTGCACCGGCGGCCGGCCCTGCCCAGGCGCGCCCGCGTCGGGCCTCGTCCCGCGCGTGGTCGACACGGGGGTGAGGTCGACCCGCTGGCAGCCAGCGTGGCACCGTGGTGTCGCCGACAGGCGGGTCCCGCTTCGGCCCGGCCCACTGTCGGATTAAGTGGAAGCGCCCCCGCGCGTCTCCGTCTCCCAGCTGCGAAGACGTATTTCCGGAAAAACACGCGACCAGCCCGGCCCAGTCAGTTGCGGCCCGTTCTGTTTTTTTCCAGAATGGGCAGCAGATAGTTAAACGTCGCCGAGCTATATCTTTTGAACCGTAGCTCCGTTTGAGGTGAATCAAATTTGTAAATTCATGGTTTGAAGAGCTCTATCCAGCGGTATAGGTTTTACATTTTTGTAAAATGTTTATATGCTCAGCACCCGCGTATGCATGTATAGGTGTATTCCGCGGTACCGGCGAATCGAGACCCTAACCCGCGACGTCCGTGACCCTCCAAGCCAAATGGCGTCGATCTTCGAAGGCAAGCTAACCACTTGCTATGAACACTCAAGCGGTGTTTGTTTGTTGCATATTACCCTGTCATATCGGTGCATTTTATTGCTTATTATCATCTGTCAACTGTGCGTCACGAGATATCGTGGCTTTGTTTACATCCTGTCAACTGTGCGTCACGAGATATCGTGACTTTGTTTCATACCTGTAATACGATAAACCCATGTCCCGTGGGTTGAGTTCCGGTACCCCGTCTAAATACACGTTGGGTCCTGCCCAAGTGGATTGAAGCGGCTACTTTCTGTAGAGTTGTGGCGTGCGTTGGACGGTACCATGCACCACTCCCCATTCCGGCGACGATAGACTGGGGGAACCACCGCAGTTAATGGAATGGTATAACGGGATCGCGTGGACGCCTCCACTAACTTTTGTAGTCGATCTGTGGCTGCTACTGGCCGGAGGCATCTCCGCCATCGCCCGGTTGACGCTAACCAACTGTGCTATTTTACTTTCTTTTAATCAACCCGTGGCTGTCACTGGTCGGAGTTATCTCCGCCCTCGCCCGGTTGACTGTGCTAATTTATTTTCTTTTACTCAACCTGTGGCTGTCACTGGCCGGAGTTATCTCCGCCATCGCCCGATTGAAACTAACCATTGATTGAACTAACTACATATTGCTTGAACTATTGTGTGCAGTTCGTTTCTGTTTCATGTTGATATGATATTATGGTTTTGTAGTGGACTAATCTGTTTCATGTGGATATGACATTATATTTATTGTGTTGGACTAACCCTCTGTTGTTGGAATTGTTGTTGAAAGAAACTGGATTAAATGAACCAACCCTCCAAACTTCGATGGGGTCAGTCCATAGTGCCACCAATCTGAACCTTGAACGCACTACCACTGTCGCCCAAATGGGAGAGCCATAGCCTATGTAACCTATCGGGCCTCCTTTGATGCTACCCACTTGGCAAGTTTAGTCGGATACTGCATGGTTGTGGTCGGGGCTAGTCTTGTGAAGGTTCCGGAGCAAGGCGCCGCTCATGAGTTGGGGACGTGCCGGATTCACTTCGTCATAAGACATAGAGTTATGTCGGTAGCTATACAGGGAGTGTCTTGGTAGCGTGAACGGTTATGTAAGTGTATCTTGCCGTCATGAAGCAGGGTGCATTTAGATGGGTGGTAACTGCAACCTCTCGAGAGTGTGTCAACTAGCAGCTAGCCTTGTTCCTAGGTTATGGAACAGTTCAGTGTCGGTCACACTATTGTCCTTTGTCGAGTCCGGAGGTTAAAATTAAGTTCAGTTTGAAAGAAAGATGAACAATCTGATTTAGAATAGGCTGTTGCAGGGAACGTTACTTGAGTCCTGGATGGTTACCCGTGTTTGGGGTGACGGTGTGATCGTTGGGAGCCTAGAGTTAGGCCCGAGCCAACATCAACCGTGCATGCCCAGAATGGAAAGTTGAGGCCAGGGGGCCTAGCAGTTTGACAGATGCGATAAGGCCATTGGGCCTAGTTGTGATGACAGGTGATGTTTAATATTTGGTACCAACGGGTACATCCGTTATTCGTCACAGGTAAGCTCTTTGTGTGATCGCCGGTATACGATCCAACCCCACCTGGCTTGGACTCTGTACTGGTGATACCCCTATTATTTGCTTATGCCATGATTTGTTGTGCTGCCTTGTTGCTACCCACTTGGACTGCCGTAAGTAGACACTTGCCATGTTTAGATTATTTCTGTTGCTAGCTACTTGTTGCCTGACTTCTTGACTGTTCATGTCTTGTGGTTGTTTTCTTGCGAGTACGTCATTGTACTCAAACTGGCTTTTCATGTGGCCAGACGTTGAGAGGATTCATCTTCTACTATAGCAAAGAGATGGAGCAAGAGCGTGCTAGGATCAGTAGCCCAGCCAGATGCCTGTGAAATGGAGTCCCTCCAAGCCGTTGCCGAATCTATGACTTCCGCTGCCAGTTAAACTCTGTCCCGTGCCATACTTGGCCACGATATTTTCTCTTGCCTTGATGGCCATGTAAACCATTTGTAGCCCTCTGGGCCTGATTGTGTAATGATATTTCTGCTATGTTGCATTGTCGTAACGTGCGTCCGGATATCCTGGGCTGGCGCACGGGGCGACCGCCTCTCTGGCAACATGTGTCAGAGGGGGGTGCCACAGAGCATGGTATCAGAGCACCAGGCTGGCTGTAGACTACCCTAGCATAGAAAGTCCACCCTTACTTTACCCGACAATGACCCGATGGATTTGACCCCTTCCTGCCTAACCGACATGGCCGGTGTTGGTCAACAGTTGTTACAGTAGGGCTTGTCCCAATCTCCTTCCCCAGCAAGACGAGCGGGCTTCTTCCATGAGAACCAGCCGACCTTACCCAGTGAACTTAAGACCCAGTCCTAGTTGCTTTATAACCCACCCTTGCCAGCTCTCCCTGGAAACCCAACTCTTTTGAAGTAGATTCCCATAGAGAAACCTCGCATCCTTATCCTCTCCAAAAATCTAGAACCCCAAGAAAGTCCGATGGCGAACCCTAAGGCCATCATGGAAACCACTGCCGAGGATAGCTCAAACTTCCCAATGATTCTTTGGAGGGTCGTCAATGTTGCCCTCGGAAGCTCCATTCGCCCCATGTACGTGGTGTTCAAAAGATTAGTTTTGCACGTGGGGAATGAATTCCGGACAGAGGTGAAGATCAGCCCATGTCCTCGGGGCACAAATCAGTCCTACGTGATCCAAGGTAGAGGCATGCCTACCATCGAGCTAGCCATCCAGGTAGCAGCCTGGGAAAGCCTCGTCCGTCTCCGACACTCGGAAACTGTGTTGTCCAGCGACCGAGATTTCTACTTCCTCCCAGCCAGACCTCGGCCTGGTGCGGAGATCGTCCAAACCCCTGTCTGGGAAGAACCTGACCCAGCGGTGTTCAACCTAGTCGCTTACGCCTCCGCAATGACGAACCTCACTCGCTTCTTGCTGGAGGAACTCGTGGCCTCAAGAAGAAATCTTGGTTTTGCCCGTCTGCAGCTGTCTCTAGGGAAGAACCCACCTGCTCCCACCTACAGGGAAGCTCGAAGTAGCAGACCTCCACTCCCCGAGCCCGGCCCGTCCCAACAAGTCCCAGAGCAGGGTCCGATCCTCGAAGGTATTCCTGTGTTTCCCGACCTCGCGGAAGAAGGAGACGTTGACACCACTCTCCGGCTCGGCCGCACTCCACCATCTGTGAAGGGCCGTCAGGCGGACTAAGACCAGGTTTAGTTTAGCCTGAGTGGCGCTTATAAGTTGTGGGTTTGTTTGTAATCCCTAGGTTTGCTTGTACGTGTGTTTGTAATCCCTATCGTTTGGGAGCTAGATGCTTAAGAGATAATTTGATTTCTTTGCTATTAATAATTTTCACTTTAAGCGCACTCATTGGCGGCGGGCGTTGTACTACATGCCCTACGAAACAGGGCATGCATGGAGTGCAGCGTTTTGGAGCACCGGCATGGAACCCCTTTTTTGATGTAGACAATGATTATTTCTACAGGTGTGTAAAAAACAAATGCGAAATAATCTGTATTTTGAGCTGTGTAAAAAAGATGAATTTCTGAATCCGAGATGGTGAACGGTGTCCAATTCGAAAAATTTCAGATTTGTCAGGATTTGTCATTTTTCTTTAGGTTGGAATATAAGTATTTCTGGTTGAAAATTTAGAAAACTGTAGAATATGTCATTGTAAACATCTAATATTTTTTGTCATAATTTTATGAGACTTTAAATTGTGGATTTCAAAAAATTCAAAGAAAAGGCTACATGGAGGACGAGCTGTTCGACACCCTCTTTTTTTTTAAAGTAGAAAACTAGTATTCATACGTCAAGGATACAACATACATCACAGTACAAATACGAAAGGTACAGGAAGGATACAGGCCAGAACGCTGGCCCCACCGAACACACGAGAAGACAGAAGAAACTCCAGCACATCGTCTTCATCGCTTCCGTCACCGCTGCACCACGCGAGCCCAGCCGCCGTCGCCGGAGGAAGAGCACCACGCAGAGAAGCAGCATCCCTGGAGCAGAAGAGCCCCTTGCACGCAGGCGTTTGAGGACCGCAGTATCCACCAGCTCCGAGAAACTGGATCTCGACTCGAGAAGAACATCGGCGGGAGACGCGCTCCCAAGCTTCTTCGGCTCCGGATCCATGGCAGACGCCACGCCGCCGCACAGACGACGGACAGATCCCATCACCAACCACCACGATCCGCACCAGCCTCCACCTGCCGCCTTCCCCGGTGACCGCCCTAGAAAACCGATGCCACCACCAAGAAAAGAGGCACCGGACCACCACCACCACCACCACCACCAAAACACCACAAGCTTCTCGGCAGCACCCTCACGAGCACCACCGCGACGGGGTTGGAGCCGGGAGACCAAAATCCACTGCCAAAGCGCCGCCACCGCCTCGCCGCTCTTGCCTGGAGACCCAAACCAACACCTATCTACACGCCGACCAGAGAAAACCGAGGTTCCCCCCTCTCCCGCTGCCGGAGCGACGGACGGAGAGGAGGGGAACCAGGGATCTCGGCGGCGGAGACCTCGAACCCTCTGGACGCCTCCCTTTTCGGCCCTCTCAACTGTAGCAAGGGGATAGGAACGGGGGACTTTTGCGAATCCCTGTTCGACACCCTCTTGTGTTCCCGACATTGGATCCATACAATTTGTTCTGCCACACACGGATAGCGGCGTGCACAGGCGTGGCGTTGCGTGGGAATTGGTCTTAAACTATCGACACTAGCGCACGTCGCCCTAGCCCCTAGCTACTACTACGCCGTTTTCCCTAAACAAACCCAAAGCCGCTCGGAGATACAGTCGACGAGACCGTGTCGGCCCATTGTTTCGGTACGCTCAGCTGCAATAAACTACTTAAGCTACGGACTATAGGCTAACTAGCCTTCTTCCAGCATTGGCTAGATGCGTAGATTCCTCTGAGCTAGCATAGATTTCTCGAGCACTGGCCAATGATAAGCTAGCTGGGCTGCCTGGCTTGAGCTTGAGCCATGTTTCGTTCATTAGTTTATATTTATAGGATGGGATAGCTGCTGGTCCACCACAGCTCCGGAGTCGTGGTACAGTGTATGCCATAGGAAAGATGCCAAATCACAAGGACGGACAAGAATACCGTAGTATATGTGTTCAGTAACGGTCCTTTGGCAGTTGGCACCCACCGAGACAGTGCCTTCCTTTTTGTCTTGGTTTTGGTTGTGTCTTCAGAGGACAGATTTGTGCAAATATTTTGGTGCAGGGAAGGGCCATTGTACCATGAGGATATATCCGTGATACGGCCATGCATGATTTATCTTCTAGCGATGCCATCGGTCGTACATACTATATTTTTAGTTAAAAGTCAAAGCTATTGTAAATCAGCTTGATCATATAGACAAAAATATGCATCGCAAAAAATATAGACAAAAATATGTAGACCTAAAACACCAAATCAATACTCCATTCTTAGATGTAGGGTTTATAAAAAAAACTAAAGCACCCTCGTGGAGGGCAAAATCAGTGGCGAAGCCACACACAAGCTGTGTAGTCAGTTTTGTGCGTACACAAGCAGAAATCATGCAAAAAAATAAAAAAAATCCTACAAATACATAGAATTGACTACACAACATCAAATTGACTACACAGTATTCAACTCCTGGCACCGCCACTGGGCAAAATTACACCAATTATGAAGGAAATTACCTATGACTAATTGACATGGAAAATAGGAGTTTGCATAAGATAAGGGGACATAGTCAAATCCCTACAAAAAATTGTCCAGATGAGAGACGGAACTCAATACACCCTATATTCTAACTTTTTTTTTTGAAACAATTCCACCTTATATCTAGAACGTAGGGGGTACATCATCATAGAATATATTTCCATCGTACATTTATTAAATACTATAGAAGTTCATATTTTTGGTTAAAATTACATGACGTTGACTTTTGACTAACAATATATGCCTTGTTTTTAGGAATGAAGGTAGTATGTAACAAATTTTAAATCTAGACTATAGTTGGATAATGAAAAGAAGACAAATTATTGTACGCAAAAGGGTAAACATCCTGGTAGTATCCATCGAAACTGAAACCTGCACAACATAGAAAACGGTCATATTGACATCTAGGAGCATATTTTCTTATAATTTCACATGTTTCTTACCTTGGATATTATTGATGTATAAGGAAATAAAACAATACAATTCGAGTGTACCAGATTCTTTATCATTTCGAGGAAAAGGTTCGAGAGGAAAGAAAACCATTTAAGTGTGCATGCCTAAGAAATTTAGAGCGTACTCGTATATGTCAATCAATTTATAATTTCTTGTTAATCAGGAAGATTGTACTTTTACCCCATTTTCGAAGAGAATTCTCCAAAATACCACATTCAAACAAGCTTGATCAAGTTTTTTTTCCCGCTATGCTGCCCTCGGCTTCCGACGCCCGCGTGCATGGCCTCATTAAAGAGCATATCTCCAAAACGCTGCCTCTAGTGATCGTGCACCGTGGGAGAGACGGTGTTTTTTGGGGTGTAGTCGAAGTACTCGTGGGAGAGACGGTGTTTTTTGGAGAGGACCGTGGGAGAGACGAGTACTTCGACTACGACGCCTTCCTTGCGATGACCAAGGACGGCAGTGATGTTCTTGCTATTGTGGCCGACACACCATTTTCTCCATGTCAGCTCCTGTGATGCCAACACGATATGCAAGTCTTGCTTTGTGGATAATTTGTTTATTACTTCATACACAATTGAGATAGACGTGCTAGATTTTTATCTGCATGTGTTGTTTACCTATGATAGTCAATCTTGATATAGTACCAATCTCATGATATCAATCTAGATTAAATTAATTTTAAAAAGCTAATTATCCCAACATATTATAGCAATATACACTGGCATATATATATATGGAACCGAGCCAAGATCTTTGGGAGGCACTACATGAAAGAAATGGAACTGGTTGTAACTTTTATCAACGCTGCTATGCGTACGACACTTCCCGTCCGATTCCTGTACGATACAAACCAAAGGTCCCTTGGATGGCACCACAAAATCAATCATGACCGACGGATGCCAGCGTAATCGGACATAAAAGTGTTGCACGCAAAGCAGTTTAGGCTTATTATTCTTAGCGGTATGGTCTTGATTAGTTGGATCAAACACGATGCTTGCTTCATATATTTTCTTGTCGTAAAAAAACTGTTTTTTATCACTGTTTACAGAACATTTTTGGGATAGGATCATATTGTATTGGTCCTTTTCGTTGTACTTGCAGCCTGCGCACATTCATCCAGCCTGTATGATGTAACCATGGTTGCTTAAACCGCAGGGATGGGTCGTCTTCTTCCTTCGACAATCGACATACAGTACAAAGACAGGTACGCTTTCTCACTTGGCTGCCAGTCGTCCAGCAGGCGCTCCTACCGTCTCTGGCACGTCCTCCAGCCGTCCCAGGTTGAGCCATCCCAATTTAAGCAATTGTAAGCTGGCCTCCTAACGGCTAACGGCTACTCGGCACTGTCGTTGTCCGTTGATATCAAGGGGACCCCAAATTAAGGATGGGCAACCATCGAAGTACAACTCAGGAAACTGCCGTGCCGATGATGCATGCATGGTCATCCCAAAAGTGTAGCCGAGATATCGAGAGCGTGACATGACATTTTGATGTGCCCGCCAAGGATTTCCGTTCGAGTTAGGCTGGTCGACAAAGTGAACTCTTTTGGTTGCTACTTTTGTTTTAGGCTATATTCGGACGCGGCACATGCATGTGGCGAAATTTGTGCTACGAGATATCTCCACAGAATGTATAAAACACGTGTCTAGACGTCTAGACGTCTAGTTCCCATGTTTACAAGGTTAAGAGCCGCAATGATTTAGTGTTGGAGAATTTGGCTTCTTTGGGAATTATCCTATATGTTATTTTGTGTGGTATCTCAAATGACTTTTTTCCATAAGGAATCCACTGCGCTACATTTCATAAATCATAAGATGATTCTTTGACTCGCTATTTTTGGACAAAAATACTTCATTTCTCAACACGCAATGCTAGTCGTAAATGGCTGTTAAGAAAAAAATATTGGCCGCCTCCAGAACCGTCCAATCTAATTAAAAATCACTATTCAAAGCCATTTGATCCTTAAATAGAAAAAAGGACTTTTTCACATGCTTCAACATGATCACAACATTCCCAAGCGGTATGTCAAAATACATGTAAAAAAACCATTGCAAACGCACAATAACAATTTCCTGTTGGTCGACAAATCATCGTGAATCATTGCACAAATGCAACATGAAGACCAACATTTCCAGAAACAAGAATAAAGCAATTGCAGCATGAACACAACATTTGTAGTAAACATCCAAAAGTCATTGGAGTATATCTTATGCTTGTTTGCAGCACAACACACGAGTTCGCGACATGTCAAGAATACATATATATATTATTGAGAACCTCCCAAATCAGAGAAAATTGCAAAACGTCAGCACATTTGGCGATAGGATTTTATAAGACCGCGAAGATGCGAATTTTTCGAAAAAAGAACAATCGTTATTCAGTAACAACGCAAAAAAAACACTGATTGGCAAGTTTACGCGTGATAAGTGACTTTATGACCGATGGTACCCTGTATCAGGCTTACGTTTGTGTGTTTTTTTTAATTTGGAAGGGGCCCTTTGTCAGCTCCTCTCTCTTAAATAAAAAAACCTACCGACTCCTCCCGTCGGATGCGCCCGTCGCCACAGTCCTCATCCACAACCGCTACTGCCAGCTGCACTCCGTCGACATAGTCCGCCATCGGGCCCTACGGTCGTTCTCGAAGAAGTTGCGCCCTAGGATTTTCCCCATATCGATGCATCTCGTGTCATCGGGGAGTAGCTCGTCGAGCATCTTTGCGTTCGGATCCTGGTGACGTGTGGAGGAGCGAGAGCCTGCCTCTTACAACCATGTCGGTCAGTGGTATTTGTTACAATACTACACAAGACATGTGGTTTTTAAAAAAAAAATGAAGACGTGGTGGTTTTTTTAAACCTAGCCCGAAACATGGTGACTTTTTTACAATTTTCTCCCCAAGTCACTAAAATTTGTTTTAAGCACCCACATCATTGTATTTGGTTCACTGTAGGTGTGCCAAAGACTGGTTGGCTGACCTCATAGCCATTCCACATGGTCATGGTGCCTGCCCTGATCTCGGCGGCAAAAAATCAGTAGCTCAATCCGTTAAATCCAATGCCTAAGATTCAAAGACACCCGTTCAGTCCAATATACAATCAAAAAAAAAAATTTATAGTCTTAAAAACACAACAATATTTTCTCGATCAAATGAACGGTAACAGTAAGCATTGAAATACACATGGAAAAGTGCGGAACTGGCCCCGGGCCACCAAGGTCATGGCCCGGGATGCAATGACGGCGGTCCAAACCGCGGGGCCATTGTAGCAACAATGTTTCACATTGTTCCTACGAAGGTGACCCGGGACGGGGAGTAGCGCACTGGCGCCTTCCATACATGTGGCTATATATATAATTTGCGACGGCGATAATACTTACTTTTGAAAATATAGTGGCAGCCATTTTTTTAATAAAAAGGTAAGTCAACAACTAGGATTATTGGAAGATGGGTTCGTGGAAGATGGCGGTGGCTGATTCCTAAGCATTTGCACAAGGAACAAGGGCCCGATTGTATTCTATCGTTGTGCGCGTAGGCGGTGTATTATCACCATGTTGGGCGGCTTCGACTTATATGATCGTTGTTTGTAAGGCTATTTGCTAGCTATGTTGAATAAATAAATCAAAATGCCATATGCATCTTTTCGATGCAGAGGCTGGGTACCCCATTTCAAAAAAAAAGAAAAAGAAAAAGAAAAAGAAAAAAAAGAAAGTCAACAACTAGGATTATTGGACAAACAAGGAGAAGCATAATAATAAACAAACAAAAGGGATCAGTCACAACCCAAAACAAGCGACCAATCACAGCCCAAAACAAGCGAGTTTTGCTCCCCGTCCGAGCCGCACTTCCCACACGAAAGGATTCAATCAGCAAATCATCCAGATCAGGGCAAATTCCATCACGTCTTGGCCCGGTTAAAGAAAGAGTCACCGGGGCAACAGGCGAGCACACATGCTGCTCCAGATGAGGCTGTGCAAACGACCAAATAATAAAGGTCAGGTCAAAGTCAACGAAATTTGCCTATCGACGTCGATCTAATAGCTCAGGCGCCCCACACGTACGTCCTTGTCAGCGCATATGTGCCGCGATTTTATGCTCCTCTCTTTCGAGCGAGCTCATCAGCAGTGACTTGGATTCTTGAAAATTTCCACGACAAGAACGGTCAGTGGCGCAAGTTATATATCGAACGATTCTTCACTTGTCTTCTATACGAGCTCTGGTCTCTTTGAAAGTAACTTTTCTCATTTCTCTTTTTGTCCCGGCCACATGAGCATCCAGGTGGGCGTAGTGACTATTGGCAAAATCACCGTCACATTCTTTCTCCGATCTTATCGTCGCTCTCACGGTCACAGCAGCCGGTGGTCATTGGTCAAACTGCATCCACACGCGAGAGACTTTCAAGGAAGATCGATCGGACGGCACGGATCGGCCGACTGCTTCGCTCAGCGCTCGCATCAGGCATGACATATGATCCCACTCCCTGCCTTGTTTATTTATCTACTATTTCAGTTGGTTATTGTACTGTACTTGGTTTGACGCGGCTTACTTTGAGCAGACGAATCAGGCGCCTTGAACTCCACGATGATGATCAAGTTGTGTCCAACCTAATAGTTGATTAATGAAGTCCGACGTGGACCGACCAGATGGGGGTAACACTTTAAAATGTATACAACCACACACGCTGTTGCTAAAACGGCTCGGCGTCGCGTAGTCATATTTGGACATGTCCATCCCGTCTCCAAGTACAATGTTAAACGGGAAATATCCGTCTTCACACGGTGAGAACCGCATCGCATTTGGTACTACATATACTTCCTCCGTTTCGATATATAGACCACAACTAGTTTTGCATTGGGATCTCGGCCTCCACTAGTAGGAAAAGGGGTATAGCCGCCGAAGGCTCACTGGCGAACCTGAAAATAACATTCGTCAGCGGTAAATATCACTAGTGAACATGATTTCCGCCAGTGATATTTACCGCTGGCGAATGTTATTTCCAGGTTCGCCAGTGAGGCCCTGGCGGCTGGCGAACAGAGCGCACAATGCGCCAGTGGTAAGCGCGGGTTCGGGCAAACCCTAACGGGCCACCTACCATTGGCGAATGGTCTGAGTAGTTCGCCAGCGGTAAGGTAAGTACCGCTGGCGAACCGTCGTCCCTGTTCGCCAGCGGTAAGGTGTACATATATACCTGCCGCGGTCGAGCTCGATCGATCCCATCCCCAATCAACCCGGCCGGCCTTTTTCCTCTCTCACACACGCGCCCGCGCGCCGTCGCCCTCTCCCCGTCGCCGCCGCCGCCGTCCTCCTCTCCCCGTCGCCGCCGCCGTCCTCCTCTTCCCGTCGCCGCCCTCCTCTCCCCGTCGCCGCCGCCGCCGTACGTCCTCCTCTCCCCGTCGCCACGCCCGTGCCGAGCACCACCGCCGCCTTGCCGTCGAGCATGTACGCCATCAAGCAAGCAAGGTGAGCATCCTACTTTTGGGTGATCAACTCATGGTGTAGTTTGAGCAAATATTACTGCATGATTTAGTATGATCATGTGGTAGTGACGTGGGGTTACCACGCCAAATCCCTCGGATGACATCCTTGGGTTGAGAGAACGAGAGAAGAAGATGGTGGTACTGGAGGATTCGTCGGCTGACAAGCAGGATTTACCCAGGTTCAGGCCCCCGAAGGTGAAAGCCCTACGTCCTGCTTGTCTGGAATTGATGATGGAGCTTACAGATCGATTACAATGGCGAGATCGTGCGATGCGATCTCACTAGGGTTTCTGACGGTGAGTATGAGCGTACCCTAGGTCGACGGCCCTCCCAGTCCTTAAATAGTGGGACTGGGTCTCGGGTCCTATACCGACTAGGTTTACATCTGGGCCTACCGACCTAATATTTCTAGCCTTTCCTTCGGGGCCTCCTTCCTGGGCCTGATGACATATGGACTTTTTATTCTCTTCCGCACCAGGGTAGTCCATGGTGGCACACCCGAAAGGTGTACCCACATCAGTAGCCCCCGAGGACCTAGTAGACTTGGCGAGTCTGGTAGGGGCTCCTCCGCATTGTATCGTCCTGGTGTGTGTCATTCCCTTAGTGATTTATTCGTGCCCGTGTTCCAGGACGCTTAGTGGCGGATATCGCATAATAAGCCTGTGCTCTCGACGGATCGGGACCAGTTAAGTGCTCTTGGGCACAAACGTTATTAGCGTACATCAAACTCGAGTCCCAGGCTTGAGGTTGGAGGCTAGTCCCATTCGACTCCAGCCGCTCGGGATCTTACGGAGTCGAATTCAGCCTGAGAGGGTACCCAACGCGTCCGTCAGGATTTTTCTTCGCACCTGCTAGTGCGGCATATCTGTCAAGCTACCACGGCTACTGCCAGTGGGCCTGGCCCTACACGACGGATCGGTGGGTCTTACCTTTGCACTTCAGAGTGCAGCATCCGAGGGTCAGCTGTATTTGATTCATCTCGGGTATTTTGTTCGGGTTAGACCAAAGTTGATAACCTATCGAGTGTCACATAGTCGTGCTTTCATCAAGTGCGCCGTGGCGCTCCTGAGGGGAATGTTCCCAAAATTATGCTTAATTATTCATAACTGGGGATGATCTCAACCCGTTTATTCTGCCGTAAATCTTGGGATTTGTTTCGCTCCCGATGGGAGTGAACAGATGCAAATCTGTTCAGTCTGTCAGGATGCAGTTGACATTTTGCCAACTGGGAGCCGATACTTTGTCGACTAAGAGTCGATATTTTGCTTCGTTGATTTTGTGAACAGGGGATTCGCCTTCCCTGGTCACGAGTTCGTCCGTGGGCTGATGTATGCGTACGGCGTCCAGCTCCACGACTTCACGCCGAACTCCATCCTCCACATCAGCTGCTTCATCGTCCTGTGTGAGTGCTTTCTCGGCATTCACCCGCACTGGGGGCTGTGGCAGCGGATCTTCAATGTGAAGCGCAACGCCGGCGCTCACGAAGTTTACCCCGTCGGGGGTTTCGGCATCCAGTCCCGCGGGGACATCGAGTACTTCAATCTAAAGCTGCTCGAGTCTGCGCATAACTGGAGGAAAAAATGGTTCTACGTCGCCGACGTCCACCAGCCCAGGCAGAAGTATGGTGTTCCCCCGTTCCGTGCTGGTGTGACCGTGACGAAGAGGAAATCTTGGACGCACTGCCCCAACGCCCGAGAGACCAAGGAGTCTGAACCCCTCATATCTCGGGTGTCGGATCTGCTGAAGACCGCTGGCAGGGAGGTAAGTGGCGTTCACCTCATCACCACTTTCAGCAGAAGGCGGGTGCACCCGATTCAAGCTCGGGCGCACCCGTTGTTCGAGTTTGCCGGAGCCGCCGACGTGACGCGCACGTCCGCGGAAGAGTTGTCCACGGGCGAGGTCGAATCTCGCGTTTGCGCGCTGACCATGCTTAAGGTCGGCGAGGTGAACGTCCTTGAATCGCCCGTGATGCCTTTCAGCCTCGAGAACCCTGTTCCGGAGGTATGCGCTTTGTTCTTGTGTATCTTTTATCTGCTGGATGTTCTTGCCGATGTTTTGATTTCTGAGAAAGACGCCTTGTTTTTATGTTTGAAGGGCTTCTCGGCGTTTATCAGCCTTCCTCCCCTTCCTGAGGAGAAAGGTACTTCCGCGGTCCCTGAATTGCGGGATGATCCTGATGAACAGGTCATTTCTGTCTGTTCCGCTGCGTTGGTTGAAGATACAGACGCTGCAGACAGTGATGACACTCCTCTCATCGCCCGCAAGCGTGTCCGTGATGTTGTCCCCAAGGCAGCGGGGAAGTCGAAGCAGGGTTTCGCCGTGGAAGGCTCCAGCACATCGTCGCCTCCTGCTCGTACCAACGAGGAGGTCCGTCCGGCGCACGATCCCGTAGAGCCTCCGCCGAAGAGGACTCACGCTACTCCGGACTGCTTCGATCCTGCCACCTTGCTGACGGTCCTTAGCTCGTAAGTTTACGACTGCTGTTTTCCCTGTCTCATGGCGTAGAATTGCTATCTGAGATTCTTGGCTTATCTGCAGGGACTCTTCCTCTCGTGCATCCCTGCCGCCCAATACTTGCGAGCGAACGGACGATGGTGATAGTGCGGGGGGGCCGTCGTGTGAAGACAACGGCTCCTCCGCCGCCGTCTGTTCCCGACGCTACGCCCGCCGCGACTCCCTCGACTCCCGGCGACGCCCTCATCACCATCGCCAGCGCTCCTCCACTTGATTCAGCCGAGCATGTGAGTAATGAGTACTTTTTGTTTGTATCGGGTGCGAGACAGCGCTCCCGATGGGAGTAGCCCCCGAGTCTATGGTTAACTAGGAACAGTTAAGTATAGACTCTAAACTGATCTTGCTCCTTTGACTCTTTGTTCTCTGTTTATGATTTATCGGGTGCGCGACAGCGCTCCCGATGGGAGTAGCCCCCGAGTCTGTGGGCGACTGAATTCAGTCGTGTACAGACTCAAGTTCTTCCACTGACTCTTTGTTCTTTGTTTGGTGCAGCCTATGACGCTCGAGCTGTTGGGTATCGGCCGCCGTTTCGCGGCCATGGAGGCAGAGAAAACTCGCGTGGAGCGAGAGTCCGCCGAAGTCCGAGGTTTGTCCTTTATCTTCCACCGTTTTGGACTGTTTTTGTTATTGCTATTTGTTTAAACGCCTTTTGCCTGCAGAGCTGTTGGCGCAGTCGCGACGCGAGGGGGAGAGTGCCTCGCAATAGGCTGCTACCCTTAAGGAGCAGCTGGATGCCGCAGTGCTTGCGAAGGAAGCAGCTGATGCCCGCGAGCAGACCTTGGTGCAGCACCTCTGCACGGCGAGCAACTCCTTGTTGGGTAAGTGTTAACTCTTTTGTTCTTTGCTCTTTCTGCGTCCTTTGGTTTGACCGAGTTCTTTTTTCTGTTTTCTTCAGGTAGCCTTGGCACTGTGGCATGTTCCAGCGCACAGGCTGCTGCCGGTGACTTGGACAGCGCAGTTGCTGCTGTAGAGGGTGCTGACCAATGGGCAAGTGGTCTCTTGGAGAAGGCTGCTGATGCGCTGACGAGTTTGCACGGACGCTTGTTTCCCCAGGGGAAAACTCCTGCTTCCCTCGGGGAACTGGTTGAACTGTTTGGCTCTGACGGCTCCACCATCGACGACTTCAGACACGAGCACACGATACGCGGCTCGCAGACCACCCTCCTTATGCTGCTAGGGCACGGCTTCGAGGGTGACTTCGACAAGGCTATGTCCGGGCTACCCCGCGGGCCCGATGGCAAACCGATGCCTCTCAGCGGCTTCGCCGAGCGGTCTCGCGAGTTGGCACAAAAGCTGACCGAGATCTTGGAGAAGCAGGCTACGAAGCGTGCGGAGAAGGCCAAGAAGTCGGCGGGCTCGCAGTAGCTGCTTATCTTTGTATTTTCATCTTTTGTAGTTTGTCTGTGGCGGTGCCTGTCGCCCCTTTTGTAATGACTGTGCTAGCTGCAAACTTTGTATAAGTTTTTACCTTTGTCTTGATGTCTTTGTGCCGTGCTACTTCTTCCAGCCCCCAGGCCTTCTTCAAGAAGAATATCTCATACTTGGCTGCTTGGTTTGCTAACAGGTAAATCCAACGATTACCACTCCGTCTTCTGATGCTGCGCCACGTGTCCATGCGGCCGCGACTACTGGTTGTTCTTCCGGGAATCGCGACTCCGGGGTTTATCGGCTCACGATGCTCCGGGATCGCTGTGCTAGTCTTGAACAAGACCTGCGGGTGGCACGGGGTGCCTTGGCCGTACTGAAGTCGAACAGCCTCGTCCTGCTGAACGGGAAGCTTTCCTTCTTGAGGAGTTGGAAAAGGGTAACAATGACTTACTTTGTAAGTGGCCGCGAGCCCCCGAGTCTTTTCACGTCACTCATTTTCCTTAGTTGTTTTATCTCTTCTTTGCATGCAGGTGTACAACAGGACCCTCAAGCTGAGGTCTGTCAGGTGGAGAATCGACTTCGCCATGTTGCTAAGGCTGTCGGGCGGGACACCACCTCGTTTTGGTCGGACACCTCACGAGGTCGGGTGCTGGCCGTTCTTCAAGATCGCATAGGCCAGGTGACGTCTTTCGCTGGGGCTGTGTGTACAAGGCGCTGTTTCCCCTGGATCCGCAGCTGCAGGGTCTTGGGGCTCTCATGGCGCGATTCCGCAACGGCAAGGCTGCACAGAGTTTTATCCGGACGCAGCTTGTCAGCGGTGCGACATACGCCTTAGCTTTTGTTCACCGGCGGCACCCGTATCTCGTCCTGAGGGGAATAGAAGAGGTTCCCAACAGGGAAGACGGGGAGCCTACGCCGATGGATGCTCATTATCGTGACGTAGAAGATGTAGCTGTCAAGTTGATTAGGAAACTAGAACGCGACACCGAGATTTACTCGGACTATGTGGCGTCGCGGGTTCCAAAGGACGAGCCTGTAGACTGATTTTTTGTTTGTACAGGCACTTTGTATACTTGCAGAAAACTTCTGTGTTTGCTCTGTGGAGCTCGGAGTTGCTCTGTATATAGAGTTTGTTTTGTTTTGGCTTAAGCAACGCAGCCCCCGAGTATCGGGTGCTGTTCCGGAGTTTACTTTTGGTTGGCCGTACGACGCAGCCCTCGAGTATCAGGTGCTGCGGAGGCGGTTCTCTTTGTTTTTGTTTAGCTCGACAGCACAGCCCCCGGGTATCGGGTGCTGTTCCGGAGTTTGTTAGTGGTTGGCCGTACGACGCAGCCCCCGAGTATCAGGTGCTGCGGAGGCGATTTTCTGTGGCGTGCTGTATGTCGGCTCCGAAGATAGAGGAACATTGCACTTTTATTATCGGAGACATAGTCTCAAGGATTACATCAGTGGCTGAATAGCCTTATCGTCAGTTGTGCTACGCGTAAAAGCGTCGTAGTTGTGCCGCATTCCATGGGTTGCGGATGAGTTTGCCTGTCTTCGAGTCCTTCAAGCGGTATGCACCTCCGCCGATGACCTCAGTGATGATAAAGGGTCCCTCCCATGGGGAGGCGAGCTTGTGCACTTTCTTCTGTTTGAGCCTGAGTACCAGGTCTCTTTCGACAAAGGCTCTTGTGCGCAGCCGCTTGCTGTGATAGTTGCGGAGGTTCTGCTGGTAGATGGCCGTTCGGGAGAGTGCGATGTCCCGGGCCTCATCCAGCAAGTCGACGTCGTCTTCGAGTGCGGCTTCAGCGTCGTCTTCATCATACGCGATGATACGAGGTGCATCGAAGCATATGTCATGTGGCAGGACTGCTTCTGCTCCGTACACCATGAAGAATGGCGTGTACTGGGTTGATCTGTTTAGCGTGGTGCGCAGGATCCAGAGCACAGAGGGTAGCTCCTCCACCCAAGCACCCGCCGCATGCTTGAGCGGCACGAAGAGGCGTTTCTTGACTCCGCTACAGACGAGGCCGCTCGCTTTCTCCACTTGTCCATTGGACTGCGGATGAGCGACCGAAGCGTAATTGAGCTTGATCCCTTGTTCCTTGCAGAAATCTTGGAACTCTTCTGCGGTGAAATTTGTTCCGTTGTCGATGATGATGCTGTGAGGCATCACAAAGCGGAACATGATGGACTTGATGAAATTGACAGCTGAGGTAGCTGCGCAGTTGGTAACTGGCACGGCCTCTATCCACTTGGTGAATTTATCAACAGCCACCAGTAGATGTGTGTGTCCCCCTCGAGAAGACTTGCGCAGTGGCCCGACCATATCGAGTCCCCACTGGGCGAAAGGCCACGCCAAAGGTATCGTCTTCAGTTCTGACGCTGGTGCGTGAGGTCGTGTTGCGAATTTTTGGCAGCCGATACACCGCTTGATGATGTCCTCGGCGTCCTGCAATGCCGTGGGCCAGTAGAATCCAGCACGCATGGCCTTGGCGACTAAGGCTCTGCTGCTAGCATGGTGTCCACATGTGCCAGCGTGGATCTCGAGGAGCAAGGCCCTACCGTCCTCTGATGCGATGCACCTCTGGAGGATGCCTGATATGTTGCGCTTGTATAGCTCTCCGCCGATTGTTGTGAATGCTTTGGCACGGCGGGTGATACGCCGTGCTTCGACTGTGTCCTCCAGAAGCTCCTGCCGAAGCATATATGCCAGGAATGGCTTTGTCCAGATAGGCTCGGCGAGGAATACTTCGACTGGATGTTTTGCTGCTGCAGGCGCGTCTTCGCTTGCAGCTTCGGTCCCAGTTGCTGGTGTAGAGGGAGCCGCAGGCTGCTTGACCTTGATGGATCTTTTGTTTATCTTCTCCAGGAAGACTCCGGGGGGCACCTTGAGTTTCAAGGACCCGATGTTGGCCAGGGTGTCTGCCTCCTCATTGCTTGCTCGCCCAACATGGCGGAGCTCGCAACCGTCGAAGTTCCCTTCCATGATGTTGTACAGGTTCCTGTATGCTATCATGTTCTCTGTTGTTGCGTCGCACTCCTTCATGGTCTGTTGCACGACCAGGTTCAAGTCTCCGTATATCATCAGGCGATCAGCGCCGCACTCCTTAGCCATCTTCACCCCGTGGATCAGGGCTTCATATTCTGCTTCGTTGTTGGATGGTTTTTTGAAGTCCATCTGCAGCACATAACGAAGCTTGTCGCCTTTGGGTGATATGAGGATAACACCTGCTCCTGCGCCTTCGTTCCTCTTGGACCCATCGAAGTACATGGTCCATGAGTTGGACGTATCGGGTACCGGTGGCAACTGCATCTCCATCCACTCCGTGGTGAAGTCGGGGAGGACTTGAGCCTTGATTGCTGTTGGGTGTTTGTATGTTAGGTCTAGAGGACCTAATTCGATGCTCCATTTGGCGACTCTGCCTGTCACTTTGGAGTTGTTGAGTATGTCACTTAGGGGAGCCGCGCTCACCACTGTGATGGGGTGCTCTTGGAAGTAGTGTGCCACCTTACGCGAGGTCATGAATACCCCATACGCTAGCTTCTAGTAGTGCGGGTATCTCTGCTTCGACTGAGACAGCACCTCGCTGAGGTAATATATTGGTCTCTTCACCCGATGAGCTTTTCCTTCTTCAGCCCGCTCGATTACCAGCACCGTACTGACTACCCTGTTTGTGGCCTCTATATAGAGATACAACGGCTCCTTTTCGTGTGACGCCACCAGGACTGGTGGCATCGACAGGGTGCACTTGAGGTCGACGAATGCGGCTTGGGCTTCCTCGGTCCACTCGAAGCGGTATGTCTTCTTCATCAGTTGGTAGAACGGGAGCGCCTTCTCCCCAAGCCTGCTAATGAATCGGCTGAGTGCCACTATCCTTCCAGAGAGCTGCTGCACATCCCTGAGCTTCGACGGTGTCGGCATCTTCAGGAGCGCCTGTATTTTCTCCGGGTTTGCTTCAATGCCTCGCGCAGATACGAGGTAGCCGAGTAGTTGCCCGGCTGGCACACCGAACACGCACTTAGTAGGGTTCAGCTTGATGGTGTATTTCTTTAGTGCGACGAATGTTTCGCGGAGGTCGTCAAGGAGCGTGTCTTCCTTCTTGGTTTTGATGACGATGTCGTCAATGTAGACCTGGACATTGCATCCGATCTGCTCCTTGAGGCAGTTTTGCATCATACGCTGGTACGTGGCACCCGCGTTCTTCAGCCCGAAGGGCATCGTTGTGTAGCAGTAAACACCAAAGGGTGTGATGAATGCTGTTTTCTCTTCGCCTTCTTTCTTCATCTTGATCTGGTTATAGCCTGAATAGGCATCCAGAAAGTAGAGGCATGCGCAGTCTGCAGTCGAGTCGACAATCTGGTCGATTCGAGGCAGTGGAAAATGATCTTTTGGACAACACTTGTTTAATGAAGTGAAGTCGACACACATGCGTAGTATGTCTGTGTTCTTCTTTGGCACCAGGGCTTGGTTTGCGACCCAGTCAGACTTCTTGATCTCCCGAATGAAGTTGGCTGCCAGGAGCCTATCGATTTCCTGCCCGATGGCGAGGCGCTTCGGCTCCGCAAAGCAGCGCATCGTTTGCTTGACGGGCCTCCCATTGGGCAGGATCTGGAGGGCGTGCTCGGCGAATTCCCTGGGTATGCCTGGCATGTCAGCTGGACACCAGGCGAAGATCTCCAAGTTCTCATGTAGGAACTCGACGAGCGCGCCTTCCTATACGGAAGACAAGCTCGTCAATACGAGGACCATCTTCTTAGGGTCCGTTGGGTGCACCTGATGCTCCCTTGTGTCGTTTGTCGCGTTAAAGGCAGAGCCTAACGCTGATTGTTTTCCCTCGGGAAAGAGGGTGTAGTCGTTGGTGAGTGCCAACTCCTGGAGCTGCTCTTGGGCCCCGAACGACTCAGAGATCGTGTTGAACTTACAATCGCACTCGTCGGATCATTCGAAGTTTCCGCTGACGGTGATTGTCCCGTAAGGCCCCGACATCTTCAGCTTCAGATATGCATAGTGCGGCACCGCCATGAACCGCGCGAACGATGGTCGTCCCAGGATGACATGGTACTGCGACTTCCAGTCAACCACCTCGAACTCTATCCTCTCCTTTCGGAAGTTAGCTGGCTCACCAAAGATTACATCGAGTGAGATCGTTCCCAAAGGATAGACTGGTCTCCCTGGTACTATGCCGTGGAAAGTGTTGACGGAGGGTGCCAGGCTTGTCGTCAGTATGTTCATTCCGCGCAGCGTGTCAGCGAACATGATATTGATTCTGCTGCCACCGTCCATGAACACGTGGCTCATAGCGAAGCCTCCTATCTGCGCATCCAAAACGAGGGCCACGTGGCCCGGCCGCGGGACTTGAGGTGGATGATCGTCCCTGCTGAATGTTATGCTGGCATGTGACCAGTTGAGGTACTCCGGTACCGCGGGTGGTGATTTGACGGCAAAGGTGGACCTGCCTTGTTATGAGCTTTTGGTCCCGATTTGAGGGACGTCCTTTCTGGATCATGAACATGCGACCCACAGGCTTGGGGTAAGCATCTTCGCCTGCTTGGGGTTCCTCGACGCGTGGTTGGAGCTGGATAGCTCCCGCCATATGTCCCGGAGGCAATGGTGGAGCGTGCGGCGCCCCACAGCCAATGCCCCCGGTACCATCTGCGTCTGTTGTTGCTGTTACAAAAGGAGCCGCGCGTACTGCGCATGGAGGTCTTGAAACTTTTCGCAGTCCTTGAGGAGGTGCTTGGACGTGAGGACACCATTCTCGTCCCTGAACATGTGGAATCGGCACGCGTCATGGAGCGTTGGGGGAGGCCGTGGAGCTCGACCACCTCGCGACTCTCGTGGCCGCCATTCGCGCTCGACTTCCTTGCTGCTTTTGTAACCGGTTGTTCGACTATCGCGCTCATAGCGACTGTCGTCACGGTTTCTTTGCTCGCGGCTATCAGTAAATCCTGCCGCCACGAGTTCCATGCCCTCCATGTCCTCGTAGACACGCGACTTCCTCTTGCGACGGCGGTCGCTGTTACGGCGACTCCAAGAACCTTGATCGCCGTTGACACCAGGTGTGCCGGCGCGCTCATTGCGTATAGAATCTTCGCCATCCGCCCACTCATTGGCTATCTGCATGAGGTGGGCGATGGTTTTGGGCTTCACTCGACCAAACGTCTCCCGAAGCTTGACCCGATAGACCCCTCGGGTGAACGCGTATATGGCGTTGTCTTCCGATATCTTCTCTGTCGCGTTGCGGAGGAGAGTCCAATGCTGGATATACTCGCGCAACGTATCATCTTCACGCTGCTTGCAGGCTCGCAGTTCCTTGAATGAGGCCAGTCTCTTGTACGTGCCGATGAAGTTGCGGACGAAGTCCTCTTTGAAGTCTTCCAAGCAGGTGTATGCGCCTCTCGGTAGGCTCTTGAGCCAGGTTCGAGCCGATCCCGAGAGCATGAGTTGTATGCACTGCATGGCAGTAGACGTCGATCCTCTTTGGCAGGTTACCGCCGTCAGGTAGTCCTCCAACCAAGCAGACAGTTCTTGCAGGCCATCATACTTGGGGGTTTTCGAGGTTAACCTGAATCCTTTCGGCATTCTGGTCTCCCGGATGCGTCGACTGAAGCATAGTGCGCCGCAGGGCTCGAAGTCGTCATCGGACGACGAGCTGTCGCTTTCCTCCTCCTGAACTGCTCGCCTGGAGCGGTTCCTGGTGACCTTGTTATGCGTGATGGCATTGCGCGCATCTTCGCCCTCGGTGAGTTGGTAGCGCCCCTCGTGCCCGCGATTACCGCGGTTTCGCCGGTCGCGGGTGACACGATTGTCTTCTTCTGGAGCTGCTCGCTCATTGTTGCCGCGTGTGACGCGGTTTTCTCGATCTCGAGTACGGTCGCCCGCTTCTCGAGTTCTTGTCTCCCGCCGCGGACTCGGCTGGCGGTGATTAACCATGTTGTTGCCAGTTGCTGCGATTGCAGGTGGTTGTGGCTCCTCAGGTCTCACCGTATCAATGTCGTCCCCATTGTACTGAGGAACTTGATTTGTTGGCGATGCAGGGCTGCCCGCGGATCGTTCTCTGGCGGTTGTGTAGCCTGCAGGTATGTGGCCACCGACATTAGGACACCGGAAGCAGTCTTGGGGATAGGGATTCCCTGCTCGTCCACAGACATGAAGGACGCCTCCAGATTACGGGTGACGTTGTTCCGATCTGCCTCTGGTATCCGCAGGTACCGAGGCTGTGCTTGGGGGTCACGGGATCGCCCTGAAGATTGGACGGACAGACCTGCCCGCCGCGCACTCGATATGCTGGCTTGCCTTCTGCGCTCCGCCAGCTCCGCCTTCGCGGCTTCCAGCTTGAGGCTTTCTTGCCACAACAGGTACTGGTAGCACGCCAGGTCTTCTGGTGTCGCGTCGGCTGCCGGTTGGCCATCTGCTACAGCCTTGATTGCTTTTTCACCCATAGACTGGTTGATGTGAAGCTGCGTCCGCCCGTTCTGTAGGGTGACGACGTATGGGTAGTTCGGCCGTTCACCCCCGTTAGGCGGAGCGTTAACTTCGGCCTCCGTGTTTGCGGCTGCCATCCTTGCGGCGGTGGCGGCGGCGGCAGCTGCGGCTCCTGCCGCGGCCGCTTCCCCGGGTCCTGATGCTCCTCCTCCTGCAGGCACCATCATGTATATATACCTCGATCGGCAAGGGATACGGCGTCTGATCGTCGGAGTTGTCACCAAGAGTGGACTCGAAGGATGCCGAGGCTCCGCTGGTGGAGTACGCAGGGCTTGACGGAGTAGATGAGATGTATGGCACGACCGGCATCTCGGTCGTGCGCGCGAAGTCGACGGTTGGCGATGTAGATCGCGATGCTGCGGTCAAGGGCGACGCAGGTTCATCGAGTGTTCCTTCCGCGAAATCCGTGCGGGCTGGCAGGATGTCCACCAATGTAGTCGATGAAGTTGCGACTTCCGCCGATGAAGTCGATGAAGCGGCGGGTTCCTCCGATGCAGAAGGGCGTGCGTCCGTGAGACGGAGCGTGCCCCACTTGTTGACGTAGAAACGCAGCTTGCCAAAGCTCGCCTCCACGCCAGCTTGCAGGTCCTCGAAAGCCGATTGCACGACCGGCGAGTGCGGGTGAAAACCCAGTGAGCCGAAGTAGATCGGCTCTTGCAGATCCGGCGAGTCGCCGATGGTCGCTGATGAAGCCGCCAAACCCGTAGATCCAGCACCCGTCTTTCCCACAGACGGCGCCAATTGATGTGGGGTTACCACGCCAAATCCCTCGGATGACATCCTTGGGTTGAGAGAACAAGAGAAGAAGATGGTGGTACTGGAGGATTCGTCGGCTGACAAGTGGGATTTACCCAGGTTCAGGCTCCCGAAGGTAAAAGCCCTACGTCCTGCTTGTCTGGAATTGATGATGGAGCTTACGGATCGATTACAATGGCGAGATCGTGAGATGCGATCTCGCTAGGGTTTCTGGCGGTGAGTATGAGCGTACCCTAGGTCGGCGGCCCTCCCAGTCCTTAAATAGTGGGACTGGGTCTCGGGTCCTATACCGACTAGGTTTACATCTGGGCCTACCGACCTAATATTTCTAGCCTTTCCTTCGGGGCCTCCTTCCTGGGCCTGATGACAGATGGGCTTTTTATTCTCTTCCGCACCAGGGTAGTCCATGGTGGCACACCCGAAAGGTGTACCCACATCAGGTAGATAATGTACTTATGTTACGATTTGGTAGCAATAGCATGTCCAGTAGTGATGATTTTGATGATGCCGTACTACATCTTGTTGTTGTGTTAGATAATGTTGTGAGTATGCAGTAGATAATTGTGAGAAAATTAATGTTCTCTAGATAATGTTGTGGTATATAAAGTTGTATTAGATGTTGATGTTTTTCATGATGTTGTGAGCATGTGGTAGATAATGTGCAATGGAATATTTATGAGATTCATAGTGATGCAATTGTCTTGGTGGTAACCATTGTAGGACATGAACATCAATAAATTTATCCGGTACCCATGCTATCAGAAACCCATCTTTATCCCTCCTATGTCCCAGACCCTTATATGTATTACATTGCTTTATTATGATCGATGAGCTATTTAGGGTTGCTTGTGTGTGTGCCGATGATTAAAAATGTTGTGGCACTATGTGGTAACCCTGAAGGTCTGCGGAGCCTTGTGATATGCACAAGTACAAGTCCTGTGCATCCTACTTGGCTCCGCCGATCCTTCAGGGTTACTAATAATTGTGTGTCCGACCTAAGTATGAGGCACGAATCAAAGTGATTTTTGTTTAGTTTTTGTCTTTTTCTATATGTTGATGTTTTTTTTTCTCTTTTTCTTCTATAGCCGATGATTAAAATATTGTGGCACTAGGTGGTAGGCCTGCAGGTCTTGTGAGCCTTGTAATATGCAGAAGTACCAAGTCTTGTGCATCATACTTGGCTCACAAGATCCTGCAGGTCTAGTTGTGTGTCCGACCTAAGTATGAGCCGCAAAATCTAAATCATTTTTATTTTGTTTTGTCTCTGTTCTTCGAAAACCGGTGATTAAAAATGTTGTGGCACTATGTGGTAACCCTGAAGGTCTGCGGAGCCTTGTGATATGCACAAGTACAAGTCATGTGCATCCTACTTGGCTCCGCCGATCCTTCAGGCCTAATAATAATTGTGTGTCCGATCTAAGTATGAGTCGCAAAATCTAAGTCATTTTTATTTTGTTTTGTCTGTTTATTCGAAAGCCGATGATTAAAATGTTGTGGCACTAGGTTGTAGGCCTGCAGGTCTTGTGAGCCTTGTGATATGCCTAAGTACCAAGTCTTGTGCATCATACTTGGCTCACCAGATCCTGCAGGTCTACTTGTGTGTCCGACCTAAGTATGAGGCGCAAAATCTAAGTCATTTTTATTTTGTTTTGTCTGTTCTTCGAAAGCCGATGATTAAAATGTTGTGGCACTAGGTTGTAGGACTGCAGGTCTTGTGAGCCTTGTGATATGCACAAGTATCAAGTCTTGTGCATCATACTTGGCTCACGAGATCTTGCAGGTCTACTTGTGTGTCCGACCTAAGTATGAGGCGCAAAATCTAAGTCATTTTTATTTTGTTTTGTCTTTTTCTTCTAAGCCGATAATTAAACTGTTGTGACATTGTATGATTCAGGGAGGAGCTAGTGAACCTTGTGATATGCACAAATAAACATTTTGTGCATCCTACTTGGTTCACTTGCTCCGTCTCTGAAATGTGTGTCCAATTTAAATATGTATGAGGCACAAATCCGAAATCATTTTGTTTTTTCTCTCTCTTTCCGAATGCCGATGATTAAAATGTTATGCACACTATGTGATTCAGGGAGGTGCTAGCGGACCTTGTGATATGCACAAATAAACATCTTGTACATACTCTTACTTGGTCCGCTTGCCCCGTTCCTGATCAATGTGTGTCCAATTATCTATGTATGAGGCATAAATTCGAATCATTTTGTTTCTTCTCTATGAATTGACAAAGCCGATGATTTAAACTATGCCACGGTAAAGGCAAGTAGAGTGTCTACAATGCCTTGTAGTATATACAATTGGAGTGTTTGTATTAATGCATGGTCTTATGGACACTCCTTTTGCCTTGTTTTGCACGGCAATGATATATGAGCCTTTCCATTGTTAACTTCTCACATTTCGTAAATTTTAATATTACTTTTGTAACAAAATTTTGACTTAGGCGTTTTTGACTTAGGTGTTCTCGGCGACGATATCCATGTTGTACCAGAGGGGCGATGTGCGGGACTGGGCTCCACCGGGCTGGTACTGGGAGGTGCTACCTTCCGGGACGTGCAGCTTGGTGAGGAATCCGGGTGACGTCGTCGACCCGGATCTTCTGTGGTGGCAGTCGCGTGGGCCACGCTCGGTGCAGAGGGAGCCGACCCCCGAGGAGGTGGTATGTCGCCGTATCAGGGAGGAGGATGAGCACGTCCGTCGCTATATGTATCTATTGCATAGGCAGTATGACAGTAGGTGGTCGTTTCTTCAGAGGGTTCCTTCTCACGTGAGCTATGACCCTGTGAGGGTTCCTTCTCTTTGGATGCACAGCGCCGGCGGCTCAGCACCCCGCGCCTCAGAAACCGGTCGAAGTTAGTTTGTGATCGCCATTGCAGTTCTCTTGTCTGTGATCGTAGTTTAGGTTACTACTTGTTTTTGCATATATGTGATGAACCAATAATTTGGTCACTAGTCTATTTGTATCTGTTGAAATTCTGTTAATTATACTGTTTCTGTCAATTATACTGTTTCTGTCAATATTATTGTATATATGCATACATGTATTTACCTGTATATATTGCTGTGATACATTTCTGCGTTTATTTTAAAAGCAGAAATAAATATTACTGGCGAACTGGAGCACTGTTCGCCAGTGGTAAGTGGCAGTCACTGGCAAACCAATAGCCGGTTCGCCAGCCAGTGGTAAGCTGTTACCACTGGCGATATGAGCGCTGGCGAACCACCAGTTCACCAGCGGTAGACTTTTTACGTTCGCCAGTGATGACCATTTTCCTACTAGTGCTCCCGGGTGGTGTGGAGCCGCGTGTGGAGACCACTCTCTGTTGGTTAGTGGTGTTTGGTACACTACTACAATAGACATGTGGTTTTTGAAGAAAAAAAAATGAAGACACGGTGGTTTTTTTGAAACCTAGCCCGAAGCGTGGTGACTTTTTACAATTTTCTCCCAATCCAATGTCCTTTTTTGAGTGAACTCAATCCAATGTCCTAGTTTCAAAGAACCCCGTCTAGGGCTGAGAAAATAGAAAACAAAGACACTCACAGAGGCGTTGCTTCGCATGAGCGCTCGCATCAGGCATCATCGCACTCCCTGCTTGTTTATTTACTAGTAATACTAGTTGGTTGTATACTTGGTTTGACGCGGCATCCTTTGAACAGACGAATCAAGCGCCTTGAACTCCATGATGATGATCAAGTTGTGTCCAACCTAATGGTAGATTAATGAAGTCCTACGTGGATTGGATTGCGGCAACAATTTAAAATGTACACAAGTGTTGCTATCGGCTCGGCATCACGTACATCCCGTCTCCAGGTACAAATGTTCAACGGAAATATCTGTGTTCAGACCGCATTGTATTTGGGTACATATAGACTATATGATATAGTATACTTAGCATATATGTAGTGGAGTAGCGCTAAAAAAAAACAATTTTGGGGGGAAATAGGAGAAGGAATTCGATAGCAGTTCATGTCAAAACGCAACTTCGGCCCAGATGACTAATCGTAAGATCTGAAAGACGCAGCCGCTATATGTCGCTTATTACGAGTCGGAACTACGACTCGCCTGCAGGGATTCGCCAGGTGGGCCGGCCCATCATCACCAAAGCGATGTACTAAAAAGAGCGCAAACAGAGCTAGAATTCGAACTCTCAATCTTCACGGACGTGTTCCAGCGCACAACCACCAGGCCGACGCGCTTGTGTTTACATTTCTTTTTTCCACTTTTTATTCTTTCGTGTTTCTCATTCTTTTTTCTTTTTCTGTTTTCTGTTTTCTTTTTTCGTTTTCTTTTTCTTCTTTTGTTTTCTTTTCCTGTTTTGTTTTTTATGTTTTCTTTTCCGTTTTCTTTTTCTGTTTTATTTTTTGTTTTACGCTTTTTGTTTCACTTTTTCCTTTTTACGTTTTAATTTTGCTTATTTTTTTAAATGTTCATATTTTTGGAAAATAATTATTTAAAAAATGGTTCCGACTTTCGAAAATGTTTCTTTTGTGAAAATGAAAATGGTTCTGAACCAAAAAAATGGTTCCTTTTTGAAAATGGTTCAGAACCGAAAAAATGGTTCCGTTTTCTCATTTTCCTGTTTTCTTTTTATTTTCATTCTTCATTTTCCTCATTTTGCTAATACAATAATGTACTTTTTTTCTTCTTTTCATTTTTCATTTTTGAAAAATATAATGGTTTTTTCTTTCATTTTTCATTTCATTTTTCTATTTTATTATTTATTTACTTTTCTTTCGCCGATATTTTGGTACATTTTTTACATTCGTTTTTAATTTATTGTTTCTTTGTTGCATTTATTTTTCCGTTTCTTATTTGTTTTTTCTTTTTACTTCCTTTATATTTTTTTGTTTAGTAATACATTAATATTTTTGCCTACTAAACCATTTTTTTCATAATCCAATTTTCGTAAGAGAACATTTTTCAAACTTGAAACATTTTCGAAATGAAGAACTTTCAAATATGAACCATTGTTTTTGGTTCACCGGTATTTTTGGTTTTCTATTATTTTTGGTACATCGGTATTTTTGGTTCACCGATATTTTTGGTTCACTTTTATTTTCGGTTCACCCAAGTTTTTGGTTCACTATTATTTTCAGTTCACCGACATTTTTTATTCACTATTTTTTGGTTTACTGAAATTTTTGGTTCACTATTATTTTTTGGTTCACCGGTATTTTTGTTTCACTATTATTTTCGGTTCACTACCATTTTTGTTCACTTTTTTTTGGTTCACCGACATTTTTTGTTCATTATTATTTTTGGTTCACCGGTATTTTTGGTTCACTTTATTTTTCGGTTCAATATTACTTTTGGTTCACCGGCATTTTTGGTTCACCAACATTTTTGGTTTACTATTATTTTTGGTTCACTATTTTTTGGTTTGTCGGTATTTTTTGGTTCACTATTATTTTCGGTTCACCCGAATTTTTGGTTCACTATTTTTTTTGGTTCGTAGGTATTTTTGGTTCACCCGAATTTTTGGTTCACTATTATTTTTGGTTCACTATTTTATTTGGTTCGCCGGTATTTTTGGTTCACCCAAATTTTTGGTTCACCCCAATTTTTGGTTCACCCGAATTTTTGGTTCACTATTATTTTTGGTTCTCCCGAATTTTTGTTACATTTTTTGAATTTACAGTAAACGAGCATGAAATCCAAGTTCGAATTATATTAAGAAACAGAGGTAGTACAATACTTTTCTATTAGGTCAAACAAACTTGTGGTAATATCTTAGAGAAGGTAGTCAAAGGATTCGGTCATGCATGCATTCGTATGATCTTATCCATATAGGTAGTGTTGCATGTCACGTCCAAGTGTGAAAGTAGACAAAGCCGCCTAGAACGCCTGTTAAGCTTCTGCCTAACCGAAACCAGCTAATTAATTACCGTGTTGACCGACTGCGATCACGCTTGGCTCGATCGGGAGGTAGAAGAAGCAGGGAATCGAACCCGCGGGGTCACGGAAGAAGGAAGAAGGAAAACGGTTCGCGCAATTGGGCTTCTTCGGCTAAATGGGCCTTCGGCCGGAAAACGGTTCGTGCGGGGCGAGTCGTATTACGACTCGCTAAGAGCGAGTTATAGGGCATTCCAAACAAAGAAAGATCCGTCAGTCCTTCTGTCAAAGATGTTCGTCGGGCTGTCAACTGAGATAGAACATTTTCTGCCCAATATCTTTCTTCCCTGGGCTCGTTTCGTATAGTCCGTTTGCTCAGTTCTCATTTGAGCCCACTGGATTCTCCACCAGGTACTGAGGGGCCGGGCCGGAACTGACGTTTTTTTTCCTAGTGCTTTCGAGTACTGCGGGGCAGCCAAAAATCACTTTTTTTTAGGAAAATAAAAAATTACGCCTACAACGTCTGTTAAGCTTCTGCCTAACCGAAACCATCTAATTAATTTACCGTGTTGACCGACTGCGATCACACTTGGCTCGATCGGGAGGTAGAAGAAGAAGGGAATCGAACCCGCGGGGTCACGGAAGAAGGAAGAAGGAAAACGGTTCGCGCAATTGGGCTTCTTCGGCTAAATGGGCCTTCGGCCGGAAAACGGTTCGTGCGGGGCGAGTCGTATTACGACTCGCTAAGAGCGAGTTATAGGGCATCCCAAACAAAGAAAGATCCGTCAGTCCTTCTGTCAAAGATGTTCGTCGGGCCGTCAACTGAGATAGAACATTTTCTGCCCAATATCTTTCTTCCCTGGGCTCGTTTCGTATAGTCCGTTTGCTCAGTTCTCATTTGAGCCCACTGGATTCTCCACCAGGTACTGAGGGGCACTGCGGGGCAGCCAAAAATCACTTTTTTTTAGGAAAATAAAAAATTACGCTAGAAGGATTTCGAGTACTGCGGGGCTGCCAAAACTGACTTTTTTTTAGGAAAATAAAAAATTACGCTAGAAGGAGGGCTTGAACCTCCGACCTTGTGGTTAACAGCCACACGCTCTGGCCAACTGAGCTATTCCAGCTTGGATACGAAAACTGACATCACACGTATCTATAGAAACGGATGCCAACATTTCTTTATGTCCAGCTGAGGCGTAAAGCTCAGTGTTCCATGACATTCAATTTCAATGTTTCCCTTCTCGAGTTTCCTTTTCAGTGTTTCAATCATGCGAATCAAGCAGACAGAAGAAGCAGAACTTGGCCACTTGGGAGAGAAAAATCTACCCTATAATCATACTTTAACATACAGTATGTAAAAATTAAAAAAAATATAAATATATGCAACGGAAATAAAACATAGGAAAATGACGAATGATGATATGGTGATAGCCTGGTGCGTGGTGACGAAAGGCAGCCTCTAGAAACGCAATAATGCAATGGCCCATGCACTCATCAACCCAGTCTTTATTGATAGGACACGAAGTACACTGTGGGCCTGTTTTGACAAAACGCAAATAAAATAAAAGAAAGGAGAAAAAAAAGGAGCGAGGAAATAGGTCGGCTGGGAAATAGGTCGGCGCCGTCGTGTTTCTTCACGACATCGGGAGACAAGTAACCCTACCGATCTTGTTAGGTAGTCCATGACGGAGGTACGCGGCGCAGTGTACTTTAGCTCTCAATCGACCCGTAAGAGATTTGTCATGTGCAACTCGGGGTTGTGAGCGACAAGGTCATATGGCATTGTGGTTCAAATATGAGAGGTGTTATGTCGGAATGGCGGTCCCGAAAGATGGTGTTGGCGGTGCTAGGGTTTTTGACCGGCGATAGATTTGTAAGATAGTTTGAGGACAATATCTTATGGAGGTATAGCACAGACGAGACAAAAAGATGTCTGCGGATCCAGGACACATGTTGAACATGGGTAATAGCCCTAGTCCTGTTATGGTGGTATTTGATTGATCTATGAATGATGTGATCAGAGTTGCGCATGAGTTTGTGCTGATGCTCTCTTTGTCGGCACCGAGGATTTTCGGTTATTTGAGTCATTAAAAAAACATACTATCAAGAGGGGGTCCGTATCGAAAAGGTATGGGTGGAATTAATGAGTACGTACATCCACTATATTGCACCCTGAGTCCATCCCTTGTTGAACTGAAGTGTTGATGGTATTTGCCAACCAGATAATCCTGACATGGCGTGGATATTTAGGCGCTTGGTTATTCAGGCGATGATCTGAAGGATAAAACAAGCGTGTTGCATGTGTAAAAATCGTGCTAATGCCAAAATATTTTGCTGGAATATTGCCAGGTTATTCGCCCGGATAATCTGGCTTCGGCCTAGATAATCTAGTATGTTTTAAACCGGATGGCTAGGATTTGTTTCGAAGATGGAATTTCTAGAGCCGCGTGTGCACACTTTGCCCGAAACATTTGCAGACCCAGATAATCCAAGCATTGGCCGGATAATCCGGGAAAGCTTGTCCTGCAACATAAGGGTTAGAATTTTGGACTCTATAAATAGAGCCCCTTCTTCCCCCAAATGACATATCAACCTCATTTCTCTCACCCATTGTTTAAGAGCTCAAATCTCCAAGATCTCTCTCTCCTTCGGTACAAACTTGTGTGAATATGTGAGGAATTAAGGATGAGATCTATATGTAGTTAGGCTTGATGAATTGATTCCAACCTATTAAACCTTTGTGGATCTGTTACTCTTGAATGTTTGGACACCCCATACGGAAGTGGCCAACTCGAAACTCAATCTTTCTATGCGAAGCTTCGTGATAGTAGTGGGAGTCTCCAATTGAGTTGTGGATATTGTCCCAACCTTGTTGATAAATATTCGGCAACACCTTCAAGGGCACCACTTAGGGGGTGTTTGTTTGGGCTTTAGCTTTGGCTTTTGGCCAAAGGCCAAAAGCCAAAGCTAAAGCCCAAACAAACACCCCCTATGTATCATGGCACCACACATTGTGAGAGGGCATGAGGAGAATAAGATGAGCCTTCGCGGCGCTTGGTGAGTATTCTACCGCCACACCTCCCGAACAAGGACGTACTTCCCCCAAAGGAAGGAATTTCGTCGGTGTTGAGTGCGGCGACGTCGTGTCGAGTGGGTGATGATGTTTCTCTTGATGCTGGCCGTCAGCGTTGCATTAGCACAACTCTCCTGGAGGGTTCATTTACGTCGAGCGTCCGTGTCTATTCCTCCTATAAAGATCACAATGTTTTCTCTTCCATTGGTGAGGGATATTTTTATCCCAGATGGTTGACAGCGCGATCTACAAATTGGCCCTCCAGCTACATAGGCACTCTACGAGCTCTATGTGATTCTTGTATTTCTTCTCCTTTTCTTTTTATACCTGTTCGGATTGTCTTGGCTACGTGCTTCGTTGCTATGCAAAGATCGGGTGTAATGTTTTGTATCCTTGCGGTACTACGTAATATGCCCTTTGTCATAAAAAAAATGGGTGGTCAGCGGAGTGGTGTGTGGGCTTGGCCCTGATTGTGTTGGTGTTAGCGTGGGCTTGACCGAGTTATACAGGTTTTCGTTTTCGGTTTATGGACCGGATAACTCTCTCTTTTTTTATTAATAGATAAGATAAATTTTTTGCCTCGATTAAAAAAAGATAATAACAAGAGAAAAATATTAATCCGTAGTGGGTGTGTTCCATGTATAGCGCTGCACTTATTGTCCAAGACTCCAATGCTTGAACGATCCTGAACGGATTTCAATCATACTAAGCATATATTTATTTATTTAAATCAAACAAGGTGAACTTTGACCAATTTTTTAGAAAAAATGTTAGCATCTACGATGACAAATCAATACCGTTAGATCCGTCGTGAAACTTATCTATAGAGTCTTATAGGTTTTGATCATTTTTCTAAAAACTTGGTTAAAATTTACCTTGCTTGACTTCTGAAAATATACGTCTTATCTCCAGTAACGGAGTGAGTAGTATCAACATCACAGGTATGACGTAAGGGCTCCCACACAGCACACTGTATGAAAGCACAGAGGACATAAACACATGGTTCCTTTACTGCTGAGCTATCGCATACAGCACCGGCTCACTTTAGAACGTGGTCAATATTCCGTGAATATGAACGAAGATTCACCGGTCACCAAAAGCAAGATTCCGACTCATATAAATCGTGTCGACCGGGCACACCTTGTGCCCGGCCAGTCACTGGTAGTGGCGACAATAAACACCCAAAAAGCATCTCAACCGATGGAGGATCGATCCAGCCGAGCTGAGCCGTTGAGCATGAAACGTGCGCATGGCACCATCTATCTTCTTCCTGTCCATTAGTGCAATCTTAAGCTATCTATCTAATCAAGTTAGTGCTTGCGACGACTGCGATCCAAGAAAAAAGGCGTCACCTCCACCCAAGATCGATGTATCGATGCTCCCCCGGGATAAGAAAACTACTGCCATTAGTTTCAGGGAGGAGCCGGTACGTACGTAACGATGGGCCAGCGCATGCCACACCATGTATGGTTGGAGAGGGACGGCCACACCACAATTGTTGCTTAATTTCTTCTCCAATCAAGTACTATATCGATCGCCTCGCAGAACATTGTTTCCTAAGTATGGATCGACCAGCTAACTAACACTGGCCGTCCGATTTGTTAACGAAATTAAACTGCATCCTCAGCAGGTACTTTCCAAAAGGCCCGATGCATGCGTCAGCAGGCTGTGCCACTCCACAATCCACACACATCAGCATCATATCGCAGGACCAACTGGCTTATTATAAAAATCTGTCAAATCACATCATGTATTGTGTCCTCTTAATTATAAAAACCGCGACCGAGCATCATTGGCATGTGATTGCTGTTTAGAACATCGCGCATACTCCAAGCTCTCGCCGGCCGGCGGTCAGGTACATGTGCACATGCGATGAATTTGGTTGACGTGGCCAGCATGCATGCATCCCGATGCCGTGCCGGCCCTGCTTGCCTTTACCTAACGTACAGCCGCAACATGGTTGCTGACCTTTGCTTCTACTGCCGACAACTTGCTTGCGTCGAGGAGCCAAATCTAAGGTTCAGTTTAATCTCCTGCTGGTAAACCCTAGGACAACCAGATTACTCGGAGATCTTTCGACGAAATTCTGTGGCGCATGGCAGCAACTTTTCATATGATCTAATCCATGAAGATCGTACGAAAAATATGACCATGAAAGTAGAGATCAAACAAATCATGTGATCTACCTACCTCTGTTTCACAATCTAAGTTGTTTTAACAAGCTAAACCAAATTACAGCATGGAGCAGAGAGTTAGTAGGTAAGACGAAAACAGTCTATCCAAAATGATCATTCATATTTGGATAAAATCATGTCAACTAATTTGGAACGAAGGGAGTAGTAGCATTAATTCAAACATAATCCCAATAGAAGAGACAAGACAAGTTGACCGGAAGTAATCTACGTCTTTTCGTGGTGTTGGAGAAGAATTCAATACTCTTCGAGGAGCAAATGTGGGGAGACCAACGAAAAATGAGGAGACGAGTTCTATGGTGTTGGAGAAGAATCAAGTAGTTGTGCAAGAGCGTTTTCCAAAAACCTAAGGAGGAAGGCTTACGCAAAGGAGAGGAGCCAACCATTCTTAGAGACCACAACGCGCAAACATAGCCCTGCCCATACCTCGGCCTAAGCCATGCCAAAAATAACGGTGCTGAAAAACTAGGCTGAGCCCTGCCTGGCTTGATCGTCAGGCTGAAAAATAGCCCCAATCCCAGCCTGATTAAGGGAAAAACATCGGGCCATCGGGCTACGGACGAGCTCCCATATGCCAAGTTCTAGCTCGGCTAGATCTACTGTTCGGGTTAAAAAAAAATCAAGTACCGACCCAGCCTTATCGGGGATTTTCAGGCTGGATCGATCGGGCCATTCTAGCAGGGCCGTTCATGGCCAGGTCTACGTACACGTTGGTGCATGTGACATCTTATCATGCTCATACCAGTGGTAAAAGAGTGGGATTGCACTTTTGACTTCCTCGAGCACATATGCTCCTGATCTGCTAGAATATTTTAAAATAGTAAAATATTTTTAAAAATCTTGAAAAAAGTGACAACAAACATATCCATGTTTTCTATATATGTGCAAATTTCCATGAGGAAATTATATTTGTAGTGTTCACGGCAAAATAAAATTAATACTCTAAAAGGATTTCCAAAGTCCCATTTTGACCAGAGTTTTTTTTCACAGAGCATCATAAATATTATTTCGACACGAAACTTTAAACATATGTAGACAAATTCATATGTTTTTTTTTTCTATAAATTCTTGAAATGTATATTGATAACTCTCTACCAACTAGCAATACGTTAGTAAAACTAGCCACTTGCCATGTCTACAAGGTTTTTCTTGTGAAAATTATTGTTAGATGAATAAAATAATATGCTAGGGTCAATAATTCTAACAACTACTGGAGTAGCCTATTAGGAGATACGCCATGGACCTACGCACGTTGCGTGCTGGATGGATTGACGGCTCACGACGGGTCGTGCTCCCCGCCAACGAGCGAACAGTCGCGTTGGACTCTAGCTCATCTTGAAAAAAACAATCGTTAAACATTGCACGGATAGGTTCGAAGCCACGGTGGTCGCAGAAGTTGCGTATAGCAAACTCTAACGGCATGTACAATGGGTGACGTCAGCCTTCTCTTAACGTTGACACGTAGTATATTTGTCTAGTTGGTGGAGAGAGAATTAAGAAAGGGGAGGTTGCCTTCCCTTAGTTAAGAGATGATCTCTTACGAAATAAGGGAAGACTAATTTTACCATTGTATCATTTGTCTTCCCTTAGAAATACAATTTCCTACTGAAATATAATTAACTTTCATTAATTGTTAGGAATGGTAATAAGAGATAATGCATTGTACAACTTATAATTTTGTCTTCTTTAAATGACGTGGACGGCTAAGAGAAGGCGTGGCTTCCCTCCCATTGCACATGCCCTAATCTTATACGGAGTAGTAGTAACAAACAAAGTTATGGCAGACACTTTACACAATTTTCTCTCCGGGGTTGCTGAAAGGACACGGATGTCGCCTAAAGGGGGGGGGGGGGGGGGTGAATAGGCGATTTAAAATTATTACGGTTAAGGTTTGAATGAATGCGGAATAAAACTAACGTTTAATTTATCAAGCCAAAACCTAAACTAGCTAGGTTCACCTATGTGCACCAACACTTATGCTAAGCAATATAATCAACTAGGTGATAGCAAGATATATGACTTTAATCTAGATGTCTATCACAAAGTAAATAGCATAAGTAAGAAGCTCGGGATAGAAATACCGAGGCACTTGGAGACGATGATTTTATCCCAAAGTTCACTTCCCAATGAAAGCTAGTCTCCGTTGGAGCGGCGCGGTGTTCACCAATGTGAAACACCGAGTAGCCTTAATATGGCACACCGTATCTCCGTTGTGTCTTACCACCAATATGGCGAGGCACTTGTCACTATATTGCCGTTGAGGTTGACAACTAGAACCTTTACAAGGGTGAAGCTCACTCCACAAGTTGGAGGGTCTTCACCAAATGCACCGAGCCGCCAAGACTCGATGCCCAAGGCCGGGGCACACACCACAACTCAATTGATGGCTTCCGGCAATATCTTCGTAGCTACCAAAGCTCCGAAGCAACAAGGTTGAGCCACACTACACAATTGGAGGCTCCCAACAAATCCCGTAAGCCACCAAGACTCCGAGAAATCAAACCGTCTAGGGTACCAACGTGCCCTAGAGGAACAAGCTCTAGGGCACCAAAGTACCCAAGAGTAACAAGCTTCTCAACTTCACTTTCCACGAATCACCGTGGAGAACTCAAATCGATGCAACTAATGCAATGGCAAGAACACACTAAGTGGTCAAGTTCTTCCAACCCGAATCCAACCAAAGCAACTAATGCTTGGGAGGGATTTGAGAGGAAGAACAAGGAGAAACACCAAGAAACTCCAAAGATCTAGATCCAAAGTGTTCCCCTCACTTAGAGGAGAAATCGATCGGTGGAAACGCGGATCTAGACCTCCTCTCTCTTTTCCCTCAAAAACTAGCAAGAACTATTGGAGGGATTGAGAGATAGCAAGCTCAAAAGAATGTCAACAATGGGGGAAAGAGAGCTCAAGAGGTGGGAGAAAGTTGGGGAAGAAATGGGGAAGAAGACCCCTTAAAAGGGGAGCCAAAATATGGCCGTTGGGGCCATTTTCGCGCAGCAGCCAAGGGGAGGCCGGCCTGGCCACAGAGGAGGCCCGGCCATACCCCCGGCCATGCCCCGGCCATGCTGGGCAGTCCTTCCCCCTTTTCTTTCTTTCTTTCTTTTCTTTTCTTTTTCTGCCTAGAAAACGTCCGGTACCGGAAATGCAATAACTTTTGTATCCGGACTCCGTTTTCGATAATCTTGGACTCGTTGGAATCACCACAACAAGCACTACAAGATTATGCATAAAAACATCATAGTCCAACAATATATTATAATAACAAATGAGGAAATATTAAACCTCTTTCTTGCAAACCGGAAATGCAATATCTTCCACATACGAACTCCGTTTTCGATAATCTTGGACTCGTTGGAATCGTCACAACGAGCACTACAAGATTATGCAGAGAAACATCATTGTTCAAAAGGATATGGTAAAACCAAAAGATGAAAGGTAAAACCTTTCTATTGAAAACCGGAAAACCATATCTTTTGCAAATGAAGTCCGAATGACACGAAACCACTTTTGTTGGAAAGAGGACGACAAATGCTACCCTATATCATATAAGAATATTGAAACCAAGCAAGGGAGATTTTGCTAATAAATGGAAGAGTGAAACCTTCCGCATAGATGGACTGACAAAATCTCCGACACCGAAAACTCAATAGGGAACACATATGAGAACCGTTTTCGGTGACCTTGGGCTTGTCATGACAAGCACGACAAGCACCAATACCACACCACGATAAGAGCCAAATAGGAACTAATAAAGATGATGCCAAGGATGCAAAGGTTTGAGCTCTCTACGACCGATACGCTAAAGCTCACTTGAGAGCCCCTCTTGATAGTACGGTTACCTATCTAAAAATCCGGTCTCACAACTACACCGCGAGACCGATAAAATAGAAACCCTATCAAGAACATACTTTTGCCTTGCGCATTCCACTTGAGCTCGATGATGACGATCTTGATCTACTCTCAAGTGGATCACCTTTCTTGATTTTGCTCCGCTTGGTGAAGACACGCATATTGCTCCCCCATACACCAAGATGGGAGAGGCACTCTTCGACATATCTTCACATGGCCTAATCTTGTATGTTGATCAACTTGCATTTAGCCTTGATCAACATATAGTCTTCTTCTTTTAGCCTTGACTCCAACATATGGAGTCCAAGCATTCCTTATGGACCAACACTGCAAATATAACTCAAAGCACACATTAGTCCATAGAGATTGTCATTAATTACCAAAACAACACATAGGGGCAACCATGCTCTTTCAATCTCCCCCATTTTGGTAATTGATGACAATCCCTTTTTAGAGGGTTTATATAATGAATTAAGCAACCTTGCAAGACAAGGATGCATGAGCATGAGAGGCAAATGCTTAAGAACCAAACTAAAGCATAGAACCAATTCCCTTAAACCCTCTAAAACTTCTCCCCCATTGGCATCGATTGCCGAAATGGAAGAAAAATTTTAGATGGCCAATATAATATGAGTTCCTCCACAAGTATGCATTCCTCAAGATATGAGTGAAATTAAATGCACATATCCATTGATGAATAATAGAGGAAATCAAACTATATTGAGGATCCAAAGATGGCAAAGGATGAAATCATTCTAAACATCTCCACAAAGGAGAAAAGCAATCAAGAAGATCCTAACTGAGAATTCTAAATAAAAGTAGGGAAGCTCCCCAATGTTCATACACTATTGCGGAGTGAACAAATATGGAATCCTCACTCCCCCATAATCATCTAGAACACTCACAAAGTGCAAGGATGTAACCATTAAAGCAAAACAAAGCACTTGCACCAAAGATGTGGTTGAGCCATATGGAGATACCAATTAAAAGAAATTATTAATGAAGGCCCAACCAAGAGTATGTGTGTGTGACAAGACAATTAATTTGATAAGACACATAGTCTTAACCAAATGGAGATAAGTTATATATCAAGTATTGACACACATAACTTACAAAGAAGATTTTTCATAAAGAATATGTTCACAAACTCGAGGATACCAATTTTTTTAACATTCAACATAGGATTGGCCCAACCGAGATAAAAGGAAGATCTTTTAAAGGAGTATGTTCACAAGCTTAGGGGTACCAATTGGAAACTAAAACCAATTGAAAATTCCAAAAGATAGTGAGAGAATTTAGCCGATAAAAATCAACATGATCACCAAGGTAAGCATGAAGACAAAGATCCTCACAAATACATGAGTGTGCAAAGAAACCGAAAAAAATTTAGACAAGCACTCATGAGACAAAATTGGAGCCACCAAAGAATTATAGATAAAAGCAAGGTAGCTCAAAAGAATTAGGATACCAACTAAAAGGTGACCTCTCTCATATGTATGGGTTTCTAAGTAGACAAATCATTGATGATATACATCCACAAAGAAACTTGCACATATGAGATGGTTGATAAAGTGGAAACCATGGCATCCAAAAGGGAAGTCATGAATATACAAAAGATATTATTGCTTAAAAGCATAGCACATAGCTCAAATTTATCTCATTGTATATAAATGAACTTCAAAAATATCAAAGACATCACACATATCACTAAGGGAACAAGAGATAGTGAAGATGCTTTGAGATAGGCAACAAGTATCACAAAGAAATAATACCAATTGAAGAAAAAGATTTTTGCACTTCCATCACAAATATCACAAAGATATACCAAGTGAAGGAAAGAGCCAAAGCCACAACAATTGTACATTTAAAGTTTTCATGCCAAGGGGCAACCTACACAAGGTTGAATACAAGAAAAATATGCATGGGATAGATACTTGTTACCGAAATAGCATTGGTGATGATGAAGATGAGGATTTTTGTTTATCATCAAAGCTTGACTCCAATAATCGCATGGTGAGAACACCTTCCTTATGAATGAGGCAAGCATCCAATGCATCTCCATTGTACCTAAAACAAAATTCAAGTACAACATGGTTCCCAAACTCATTGGGTTCCATAGTAGTTAGATACACTACAATACATAGGAAACACTCCACATAAATATGTGCATATAGATGAACTTGAATTTCATGCACATCTTAGCCATTTTAGGATTTGGTGGAGTATCCCCTATATATTGGATCAAGAAAGACTAGCATGCCATAAAATAAATGTATTAGTAAATATGCATGCATGGACTTACAAGAACCAAATGAGATACGGTTTGGACAAAACACCAAGTAAACCAAGAAGAGAGCACACCAAAGTGTGACACAAAAAGGTTGTCCAAATTATATCAAAATCCAAATCAACACATGATTGAGGAAAGAAACAAATCAACATGTGATTGATTCCAAAACACATCAACACATGAAGTGTGATATCAATAGGAATCAAATCAAACAACACATGAGAGATAAGACACCAATTGAAAGATAAGATACCAACTAGGAGACAAGATACCAAGAAGAGGATAATACTTGACCGGAATCAAGTAAAGTAAAATAAAGTAATAAGGTATCAAAATTCTCACAATAAATATAAATTGAAACAAATATCTATGGAGGAGATATTAAATTCCACTTAATACCAATTGAAGGTACCTAGGCAAGGCCAATGAGCATGTAGGATGAAAGAAAGAGTCATGCTCAAAGGGTTTTCTCATTCTATAGGATAAACATAAAACAAGAGATGAGAATGCAAGACTCCCAAGAGAGAGCAAGGTTACACTAAATAAACCAAACACCCTCTACACTTTTCATGATGGCACAAAGCATCAAGAGAAAAGATTTGTCTTCCATAAACACATATGATAGAAATCAAATGCCAATTGAAAGGATCAAATAATGATAGATAGGATAGTGTTCTAAATAAAAGGAATGCTCCCCCAAGATTCATGCATTAATTTTTGATATTTGCATTTGAATACAATATGCACGCACAAGGGATCATTACTCTTCATATTTTATTTACAACACTAAACACTACCAATTTGAGGATTAGGATCCTAGCAAGAGGCAAGGAAGGCAATGGGAGTCAAAATGAATATTTTGGCAAGAGATGAGACAAATAAAAACCAATGCCAATGTAAGGATAATCAAAAATATTCTACCACAAACACAAATATGGATTGTCCAAGGACAATGACCATTTGGAATTATTTTCCCGGTGATAGAGGTATCCAAGAATATCCTCACAAGATAAAACATGTGGCAAAAGATAAGCAATAAAACACCATATTTGAATAAGGTTTGTTGGTAGTTCCAACTATTCAAACCAACCGGCAAGGCCATGGTTAGAATAATATGGAACAAATGGTTTCCCAACTAATGTATGGAGATGCACATTAGAGAAAAACCACACCAAGCAAACACACACGAACAAGACCCAAAGATAGCTAGAGAGCAAATTGGAACTTGTTCGAGCTAATATGCCACATAGGAATAAGATAATTTACAATATCAAATCTAAGTGACAAACCTCAAATGTTCACATTTTGTAGGATTGTAATATGCACATAGCTTATTACTCCCCCACAATGTGATAATTCATTTCTTCTCAACAAGAGGTAAATAAAATCTAATAGAGATAATTAATAGACATTATAGAATTTGAATTTCTCATGAGCATGACACACCACATAGTTACTAGATAATCTTGATATATCAATACTAGGTGGTGTTACTCATATACACACATTTTTAGGTTAGTGAAGTGCACAAAGCATATCACTCCCCCAAAATGGGATAGTCCATTAATTTCTCAAAAGAGCCCATTGAAATCAACACAAGATCCAATAAGGACTCAACACAAAGTTTACACATATATGGAGCGCACATTAACATACACAAACTTGATTACTCAAGGTAAGTAATAAGCACAACATATACAAGCACATGTTAGGAACAAAACTAACACATGCAAGGGAGCAAGCAACTTTCAATATATATATAATTTAAATATAAGTTACCGCACGAAGGAGCATTGGATATGAGGTATGACAATATAATCCAAATGACTTGGCTTGTGGAAATAATAATCAAGAAGATCCCTTAATTCTTCAAGGATAGCCAAGTCTCCAATGTCCTTCATCACAACCTATTGATCAAGTTTGAGCTTGTTGGTCCCCAACCAAGTTGGGTCCTAAGAGGTTAGTCACAATAGGCTTGGCAACCCAAATGGTTCTTTTCTTGACACCACTTTGAGTTCGCACATATTTGGCAAACACATTGCCAACCCTATCCTTCCTAAGAGAATAAACATCATCAATAATTATGGGGTTGGATAGGGTACCGTTTGTGCATGAAGAAGCCAAATGGCCCTTCTCACGGCATAACGATTTAGAAGATATGCAAGGACTATCAACACAAGCATGTGAAACATTTATAGTTCTAGATGTGTTTAAGTCCAAAGATAAATCATTGCAATAAGATAGAGATGAAATATCATCTAAAGGAAGCTCACTATCATTATTGCGAAATTTATCCCTACTCACCATTGCATTGTTTTGTGGCTTGCCACATGTAGATGAGGTAGAAGAAGTTGAGAACTTATTACGCCCGGAGATGGAGGGAGAACAATCATTCTCACTATCAATGGACACACCATAATTGTCTTGAAGCTTGGTCCATAGCTCATGAGCACTCCGATAAGGAGATATCGACAAGGCAACTGCATTTCTTAAAGACATGAAAACAACTTTAGAAGCTTGAGCATCTAGATAAGAATTTTCTTCATCCTCCAAAGATAATCTTTTCGGATCCTTTGGAGGAGGAAAACCCATATCTAAGATTTGCTCTATAGATGGATCAATATCTCTAAAATAATTTAGCATGCGATTTCTCCAATCATTATAATTAGTGCCATCGAATATTAAAGATGCATTGTGCACTAAACCACTAGACGACATCTTTACTCTCTAGGCCGTGAAGCCCTATAAAGAGAGAACCTGCTCTAATACCAATTGAAAGGACACGGATGTCGCCTAGAGGGGGGGTGAATAGGCGATTTAAAATTATTACGGTTAAGGCTTGAATGAATGCGGAATAAAACTAACGTTTAATTCATCAAGCCAAAACCTAAACTAGCTAGGTTCACCTATGTGCACCAACACTTATGCTAAGCAATATAATCAACTAGGTGATAGCAAGATATATGACTTTAAGCTAGATGTCTATCACAAAGTAAATAGCATAAGTAAGAAGCTCGGGATAGAAATACCGAGGCACTTGGAGACGATGATTTTATCCCGAAGTTCACTTCCCAATGGAAGCTAGTCTCCGTTGGAGCGGCGCGGTGTTCACCAATGTGAAACACCGAGTAGCCTTAATATGGCACACCGTATCTCCGTTGTGTCTTACCACCAATGTGGCGAGGCACTTGTCACTATGTTGCCGTTGAGGTTGACAACTAGAACCTTTACAAGGGTGAAGCTCACTCCACAAGTTGGAGGGTCTTCACCAAATGCACCGAGCCGCCAAGACTCGATGCCCAAGTCCGGGGCACACATCACAACTCAATTGATGGCTCCCGGCAATATCTTCGTAGCTACCAAAGCTCCGAAGCAACAAGGTTGAGCCATACTCCACAATTGGAGGCTCCCAACAAATCCCGTAAGCCACCAAGACTCCGAGAAATCAAACCGTCTAGGGTACCAACGTGCCCTAGAGGAACAAGCTCTAGGGCACCAAAGTACCCAAGAGTAACAAGCTTCTCAACTTCACTTTCCACGAATCACCGTGGAGAACTCAAACCGATGCAACTAATGCAATGGCAAGAACACACTAAGTGGTCAAGTTCTTCCAACCCGAATCCAACCAAAGCAACTAATGCTTGGGAGGGATTTGAGAGGAAGAACAAGGAGAAACACCAAGAAACTCAAAAGATCTAGATCCAAAGTGTTCCCCTCACTTAGAGGAGAAATCGATCGGTGGAAACGCGGATCTAGACCTCCTCTCTCTTTTCCCTCAAAAACTAGCAAGAACTATTGGAGGGATTGAGAGATAGCAAGCTCAAAAGAATGTTAACAATGGGGGAAAGAGAGCTCAAGAGGTGGGAGAAAGTTGGGGAAGAAATGGGGAAGAAGACCCCTTAAAAGGGGAGCCAAAATATGGCCGTTGGGGCCATTTTCGCGCAGCAGCCAAGGGGAGGCCGGCCTGGCCCGGCCATGATGGCCGGCCTGGCCACAGAGGAGGCCCGGCCATACCCCCGGCCATGCTGGGCAGTCCTTCCCCCCCTTTTTTTTTCTTTCTTTCTTTTCTTTTCTTTTTCTGCCTAGAAAACGTCCGGTACCGGAAATGCAATAACTTTTGTATCCGGACTCCGTTTTCGATAATCTTGGACTCGTTGGAATCACCACAACAAGCACTACAAGATTATGCATAAAAACATCATAGTCCAATAATATATTATAATAACAAATGAGGAAATATTAAACCTCTTTCTTGCAAACCGGAAATGCAATATCTTCCACATACGAACTCCGTTTTCGATAATCTTGGACTCGTTGGAATCGTCACAACGAGCACTACAAGATTATGCAGAGAAACATCATTGTTCAAAAGGATATGGTAAAACCAAAAGATGAAAGGTAAAACCTTTCTATTGAAAACCGGAAAACCATATCTTTTGCAAATGAAGTCCGAATGACACGAAACCACTTTTGTTGGAAAGAGGACGACAAATGCTACCCTATATCATATAAGAATATTGAAACCAAGCAAGGGAGATTTTTCTAATAAATGGAAGAGTGAAACCTTCTGCATAGATGGACTGACAAAATCTCCGACACCGAAAACTCAATAGGGAACACATATGAGAACCGTTTTCGGTGACCTTGGGCTTGTCATGACAAGCACGACAAGCACCAATACCACCCCACGATAAGAGCCAAATAGGAACTAATAAAGATGATGCCAAGGATGCAAAGGTTTGAGCTCTCTACGACCGATACGCTAAAGCTCACTTGAGAGCCCCTCTTGATAGTACGGTTACCTATCTAAAAACCCGGTCTCACAACTACACCGCGAGACCGGTAAAATAGAAACCCTATCAAGAACATACCTTTGCCTTGCGCATTCCACTTGAGCTCGATGATGACGATCTTGATCTACTCTCAAGTGGATCACCTTTCTTGATTTTGCTCTGCTTGGTGAAGACACGCATATTGCTCCCCCATACACCAAGATGGGAGAGGCACTCTTCGACATATCTTCACATGGCCTAATCTTGTATGTTGATCAACTTGCATTTAGCCTTGATCAACATATAGTCTTCTTCTTATAGCCTTGACTCCAACATATGGAGTCCAAGCATTCCTTATGGACCAACACTGCAAATATAACTCAAAGCACACATTAGTCCATAGAGATTGTCATTAATTACCAAAACAACACATAGGGGCAACCATGCTCTTTCAGTTGCAGATAGGGTTTTTCGGGAGAAATCCTTGTCAGCTCGGCTGACACCGGCGCGGTTGCCGCCTCTGGGTGGCGTCCTCCCTTCCTGAAGGGCGCCGTGGCTACCCTTCGTCCGCTTCCCTCTGTGCCGGGGGAAACCCTAGGACCTGTTGGTCCGGGCAGTAGCGTACGCTTCCTTCTTCAAGGTGCTGCTTGGCACTCGGCGATTCAGCACTAGGAGCATGGTGGGACTTCTTCGGAGGGCGCAGCGGCTGCGGATCATCGTAGTTTAGTCAATCCGCCTATGTCTCCTTCTAGTTTCTTTTTTTTTCTTGGTTTTGGGTGCGTGTTTGCTGTTGCCCCAGCATACGTGGTGTCGTGTTTGTATCAGCTGGTTGTATGTTGGTCGTTGCTTTATTTATAAAGCGGGGCGAAAGCCTGTTTCGAGGTTACGCATTAGACCCACCCACTGACAGCCATCGGACTGATCGATCTTCGAATTGACGCACTCCATGTACGCCTGGCAAGGTAAAACCTGCCTCCTCTTCTTTGCATCCTCTATAGCATCTTCTGCAGATCCTGAATAACCTTTTCCGTCGATAAGCCCGCGATTCGAGTTTATTGTATGAACAAACATCACATATCGGCCTGGTCCGAATAAATTTACCCGGGGATTTGGATAAGTGGCTGCTCCGTTACTATATAAACGGTATCGGTGGTCATTTAGGGTTCACCCGCAGGACCTCCGCCACGATTCTTCCCTGCCGCTGGTAGGGTTGGTAGTTTCCGGCGAGAAATTACTCAAGAATCCGACGTAATTTCATCTCTAGGCAGCTCCACCATGGTCGTCTCTGGGCTGGCGTGGCGGGCGGGACGGAGGCCATGCGCCTCCCGACGAAGAGGAGGAGCGCCGCCCGCCATTGCTCGAAAGACGCGAGCAAGCGAGGGCGCCTTCGAGGGCGTAGGTGGACCGGGCTGCTCCCTCAGAGGCGGGTAGCTCCAGCAGTGCCGATTGACGTGTCGGGCGACAAGCCGGATGAGATGACGATCTCCATGTGCGGCAGGCAAACCGGCTTATACACCTATGGTGTGCTCTTCGACCTCATCTTGCCGCGCTTCGAGCGGAAACGCCTCACCGAGAAAGAGCTAGTTACCGCTACGAAGGCGGTAGAGGATGGTGAGGAGGGTGCTCCTTGCTGATGGAAGCCGAGCACGAGCTCGCGACGGCGCTGTGTAGGTCGACGACCCTCAAGTACCTCGGTTTCGAGTGAACAAGAGGACCACCATTCGGATCTAATTTAAGTTTTTTGAACTGAGCTTCCGATCTGATGCCAAGGTTTGGAAAAATGAAAACCGCTTCATTCCACGCCACGATAACGACTGCAAAATTATTATTGATCTCCTGGATTTTTTGCAAGAATCGCGCTCCCTCTCTGATGCAGAATACCAGCTCCGGTGCGACGTGAGGGCCGAGCTCGCCGCCTCGATTTGCCGCCAAGCTGCCCACTGGAAGCAACGGGGGAAGTTCCGGGCAGTGAAGGAGGGTGACGAAAACACGCACTTCTTCCACGCCAGGGCGTCCCAACGCATGCGTCGCAACCACATCCGATCGCTGGACATGGACGGGGACATCGTCGTCGGTCACGGCGAGAAATCGGCGGCTCTCCACGCCTTCTACTCGAAGCTGCTCGGGCGGGCGCGGGCGACTGCCTGGCACTTTGACCTGGGCCGGCTCTACCAAGGGGCCGCGCGCGTTGATGGGCCGTCGCTGGTGGCCCCTTTCTCCGCTGCGGAAATCAAGGCCGCTGTGGATGGGCTGGACCACTCCAGCGCTCCCGGCCCGGATGGGCTGGGGCCCAGCTTCTACCGGGCCTCCTGGCNCTTCTTGGTCCCACTTGATGTAGAACCATTTCTTCCGCCAGTTCTGGACGGAGTCGGATTTCTTCAGCTGGAAGAAGCTTGTGTCGCCGCGCAGCTGGATTCCGAAGCCGCCCACGGGGAACGTCTGCTTCGACCGCCCCACCATCCGTCGCACCATGAAGAGCGACTTCCACAAGTTCCAGTTGGGTGCGATCCCCAAAAAGCACTCGCACAACACAATAAAACTCGCGATGTTCAATACGCTGTTGGGATTCAGATCATGCATCTGAATCCCATAGGCGTAGAGAAGACCACGAACAAAATCGTGGATGGGGAACCCGAAGCCTCGCGGAAGGAACTCCACGAAGCACATGCGCTCCCCATCGCGAGGAGAGGGGATCACATCCTTACCGGGGGGGCGCGTCGTCGCCGTGCTCGTCGGCGGCAGCAACCCTTGTTCGCGGAGGGTGTCCAGCTCCGCCGCCTTCACGGACGATTTCCCCCAGTCGCCCTCCAACTTCTTCATACCGGCGTCGTCGCCGGCGGCGGAGGAGCCTTCCGCTCCCTTCACCCTCTTATGGCCCATGGTGCTAGCGGGGGAGGAGAGAGTTTTCTGGTGAACGGTGCGCAAGGGCAGCAATGGAGGAACAGTACTGGAGGAGAAAGCAACAAGCAGAGGAGATGGCGGCGAAATGAGGAAGGCGTGAACTATTCCCCACCGCGGTGAAGATTATGTACCGCGGGGTCAGTTCATCCTGGCCGTCCTCCACGATGCGGCAATTCGAGGCAACATCCGGCCGTCCACGTGTTGCGCGGAGATAGCAACCGTCGCCGGCCACGTCGCCCACTACGCGCGGGAATCGAGGCGCCATCATCATGTCACGAAAATTTCGCGCCCAACGGTCAGAAACAGTCAACACTGACACCGGGACCACTCTGTTACGTCCCATCGGACGCAGAGCACGCCGAAAACGTCAGCCCTGACGTCATCACGCGGAGGCGTGTCAAGTAAGCTAACGGGCTGATGGAGCACACGGACAGATTTTTCGAGTGCAACAAGGAACAGTAAGCTCTGAGAGCTGAGTCGGCTCGATAATCCATTCGAGTGAGACAAGTACATAGTAAGCTAACGGGCTGATGGAGCACCCGGACAGATTTTTCGAGTGCAACAAGGAACAGTAAGCTCTGAGAGCTGAGTCGACTCGATAATCCATTCGAGTGAGACAAGTACATAGTAAGCTTTACAAAGCTGATGACACCCGAGTTCATCATTCGAGTGGACTCCAACCAGTAAGCTTTCAGAGCTGAGTTTAACTCGATTCCGTAGGCCATCAAGGCTGAGTACAAAGTAAGTCGAGCAAGGCCAGTTTTGACTTGGGTATTTCGAGTCATCTTTTTACTCCCATCGGGAGCGGGCTTTTCGACTGAAGAAAAATTGAGTTTAACCTCAATTGCAAGCAATTCAGCTTAATCTCGGGGGCTACTCCCATCGGGAGCGCTGTTCGCGCACCCGATGATTAAGGGCAACGACAGTCGAAAGTTGGCGAGTCAAGAAGATCATGAAGCACACTCGATTATTCAAGACAGTAGCAGCCGAAGATTGGCTCGCGAAGGAGTCAGGTGGCGTGCCCGGAGGAAGGAGTCCTTTACTCGACTCTGCGATTCGACTAAGCACTCGGGGGCTACTGTCGTGGGCTACCTTTCGGGTGCCCCACGGTGGTGGTACCTGGGTCACGCCAAGAGAAGCCCATTGAAGCCCATGAAGTGTACCGTGTGGCCCAAGTAGTCAGTTAGGCCGGTGATGGTTCTCCTTATCTTGTAATGTGCAATCTGCACCGTCCACCCGGGACCTGGCCTGTGATATAAAGGCCAGGAGGGTGCGTCGTCTAGGTCAAGCAAGCAGCACACAAACCCTAGCGAGATTGCATCTCGCCATTGTAGCCACCTCGATAATTCCAGACAAGCAGGAGTAGGTCTTTACCTCACCTCGAGGGGCCGAACCTGGGTAAACTCGCCCCCTGTTAGCCGTCTTAACCACCAACGATTCATACTCTCTCCCCCTCAATCAACCCGGGGTACACAACCTTGGGATTTGCCGAGTCCACTACTCGTCACACGAGTTAGGGCATGTACAATGGGGTGACGTCAGCCTTATCTTAGCATTGACACGTAGGATATTTGTCTAGTTGGCGGAGAGAGAATGAAGAAAGGGGAGGTTGCCTTCCCTTAGCTAAGAGATGATCTCTTACGAAATAAGGGAAGGCTAATTTCACCATTGTATCATTTGTCTTCCCTTAGAAATACAATTTCCTACTGAAATAAAATTAATTTTCATTAATTGCTAGGGATGACAATAAGAGATAATGTATTGTATAACTTATAATTTTACCTTCTATAAATGACGTGGACAACTAAGAGAAAGCGCGCCTTCTCTACCATTGCACATGCCCTTATATGGCGAAACAAACAAATCGGATGACTAGTACGACATGCAATTTATGCAAATGTATAGACCACGATTATAAGCTAAAAGATGTGCAGGTAGATCGAAACAAGATACACGACATTCAAGATTCGACAGTAAAAAGTTAAAACGTGGTAACATGATATCTAAAGTGTCGTAGGATTAACACTGTTGGATTATTAAGTCCGACTTTCGGGTAAATCTTGTAGCATTGAAGTAGATTTGCAGCGGGCATGGAACACTAGCTTAACATCGGCATGCCATGTAGACAGTACAATGCAACATGAACCTATAATTGGCTGACCTGATAATTGTTTAGCGTAGTAATATAATTCAAGGTTCAAAAATGGACAATGTGATGTCATCCTACGATTCACTACGACGGGAAATTCTATAGTAAAAATGATTGTCTTGGTACTTTGGTAGCAATCAAAATCAAAACATATATTAGCTCATAAAAATGCATTGTTCTAGAGAGGCGACTTATTGAATACGGATCGTCTGTTTTCGCCCACCACTCCTGCCAAAGATCGCCACCTCCATGGGGAGTCGCCGAATTGGGTGAAGATCAGTGTGTCGTCTAGCAATTCTTGATAAACTATGTTTGTATAGGACTCTAGATGTCTTTACATACGTGTACATGTGTAACTCTGTAACCTGTACTCTACCCTATATATAAACCTACAAGGCCGGACCACGTTGGTACCGAGTCATACCCTACCATACTACGATTGCTTTCATGGTATCAGAGCCGACGGCTCAATAAACCCTAGATCGCTTCCGCCTTCGCGCCGCCTTCGTCGCTGCGCTCCCCTCCTCGATCGCCATGACTACGTCGCCCGCTACCTCGAGCGTGACCTCTGGCATCTTCATGTCCGGCCTCTTCAACTCCTCCGCCACTTCATCCATGGCGCCGGCTACCTCCACGACCGAATCGGTGATACCCTCATCGCCGATCAACCTGACGAATCAGATCACCATCAAGCTCAACTCCGACAACTACCTCTACTGGCGCACCCAGGTTGTTCCGATCCTTAGGAGCAATCTGCTCTTTGGATTTGTGGATGGATCTCTTCCATGCCCGGCGGCGACAATCGCCAACCCGAAGGCTAAGGAGGAAAATGCCCCACCTACCATCCCCAATCCCAAGTACTCGGCCTGGCATCAACAGGACCAGGCCATCCTGACCGCCATCGTCTGCTCCCTCACCGAGAGCGTCCTCGGGATGATGATGATGGTGACCACGTCCCGTGAGGTGTGGGAAACCCTAGCCTGCAGCTTCGCCTCGTAATCTACAGCACGGGCCATGGCGATCCGTGGCGAGCTCCAGAAGGCCAAAAAGCTTAGAAAGCCGGCGCAAGTTTTCTTCAATGAGGTCAAGACCTTGGCTGATACCCTTGCCTCCATTGGGCAACCTCTTCGCCCCGATGAGTTCACGGGGTTTCTCTGCAATGGCCTCGATGGTGAATACGATGCACTGGTCCAGATGGTGTCCGCGCGAGCTCTCTCTGACCCGATGCCTGTCCGGGAGGTCTACGCCCAGCTCCTCGCCACTGAACAGCGCATGGAGGCGCGACGCGCCGAGCTGGCCACGGATGTGCACCTGGCCAACGTTAACTACCGTGCGCGTGGCGGTGGTTTTCCACCACCACCTCCGTTTCCACCTTCACCAGCCTACTCCAAGCCGGCACCACCGCCTTCAAACACTCAACGCGGTGGCCAAGGGAACCCTCCACCGCGTGGGGGTGGCCCTTCATCTGGAGGGAACCGGCCTACATGTCAGATATGCAGCAAGGTTGGGCATGTTGCGTCTTGTTGCTTCAAGCGATATGCTCCTGATTTTCTTGGAGCCGGCAATGATGGTCGGTACAAGGAGCGGCAGCTGGCTGCGTTCTCCACTCCCACCGCCAATAACACCTCCTACGGCTCCACTCCCTCGTATCCAATTGATCCCAATTGGTACGCGGATACGGCGGCCACCGATCACTTCACCAATGACCTTGACAAGCTCACCATGAAGGAGCACTACCATGGCAAGGATCAAGTTCAAACTGCAAACGGACAAGGTATGCGCATTACACATATTGGTCATTCATCTATTCCATCAGCCTCACATCCACTTCATCTTCGAAATATCCTCCACGTTCCCGCAGTCACCCGCAATCTTCTCTCTGTTAAGAAATTTACACTTGATAATAATGTCTTTTTTGAATTTCACCCTTGGTATTTTCTTGTAAAGGATCGAGATTCGAGAAGAATTCTTCTTAGAGGAGGCTGTCGGGGAGGTCTTTATAATTTGGATGTGTCGTCAGTCAAGCAAGTTTTCAGTGGAGTCAAGGTGTCTCGTGAGCAGTGGCACTCGCGTTTAGATCATCAAGGTGTCTCAAGGACCTTGGTGATCTACATTATTTCCTTGGCATTGAGGTTCAGCGCTCCCCTGGTCGTCTTCACTTGAGTCAGCATAAGTATGCCTCTGAGCTGTTACGTCGAGCAGGTCTGTTGAAGTGCACACCGGTCACTACTCCCATGTCTTCGACCGATAGACTATGTTCTACTGATGGCACTTTGCTCTCCACCGAAGACTCTACTCGCTATCGTAGCATTGTTGGGGGTCTTCAATATCTCACTATGACTCGCCCAGATCTGTCCTTTGCCGTGAATAAAGTCTGCCAGTATCTCTCCGCTCCTCGATGTACTCACTGGGCAGCAGTCAAGAGGATTTTGCGTTATGTTCAGGGTACTCTCACACATGGTTTGGTGCTTCGACGACCTACCTCCTCTACGGATCTGTTGTCTGCGTTCTCTGATGCAGACTGGGCTGGTAACTCTGATGATCGGCGATCAACCGGGGGACATGCTATCTTCTATGGTGGCAACCTGATTTCATGGAGTGCTCGGAAGCAGGCGACTGTATCTCGTTCCAGTACAGAGTCTGAGTACAAGGCACTTGCTAATGCTACCGCAGAACTGATTTGGGTACAAGCTCTACTGACTGAACTTGGTGCATCTCAGGGTAGTCCGCCTGTGCTATGGTGTGACAATATTGGTGCAACTTTCCTCTCATCTAACCCAGTCTTCCATGCTCGGACAAAGCACATAGAGGTGGATTTTCACTTTGTTCGAGAGAGAGTTGCTCAGAAGTTGCTACAAATTCGCTTCATTTCATCCAAGGATCAGTTAGCTGACATATTTACCAAACCACTGCCATTACCTCGTTTTCAGTTCTGTAGACGCAATCTCAATCTCGCTAGCTCTGTTGAGATTGAGGGAGGGTGATAAACTATGTTTGTATAGGACTCTAGATGTATTTACATACGTGTACATGTGTAACTCTGTAACCTGTACTCTACCCTATATATAAACCTACAAGGCCGGACCACGTTGGTACCGAGTCATACCCTACCATACTACGATTGCTTTCAATTCTCTTGAAAATTCAGCCGACCCAATGTCGATGAACACTCGCTCATTCCACTTGACCACCTGTACGATCCACATTTCACTAGTTGTGTTGCCTAGCACGATTTTTTTTTTGCGGGAGGCGATCTGTGATGTGCTCACGACACTAAGAAAAGGTTGCTTTTATCATGCCCGGTTATCATGATAGAAGGGTCTTTTTTCGTGGCTAAAACGGTTTTCACCACGGTCAGGGGTACCGTGGTACAAAACGCATGGCTGGATTTTTTACCGCGGTTCACAGAATCCGTGGTAGATGGCTGCGTATTAATCAAGAGAAAATTGTCTTGGTAGATGTATGTAACGGAGACTCCGAACGGATTAACAGTAACATTAACTCTGACGTTATCCCGTTACATGCCATGGCATCATCGAATAGGAATAGTTGGCGTTGCGCCATGTAGGATGCGTATGTACGTCTACGTAAGCATGTTTTGGTCTGACATGGCAGTTATACTACCACGAACCTTATCCGTGGCAAATAACCGACCCATTAGAAACCATGAAGATTAGACAAATCGGCCCCCAAAAAACCCAACTAGTTAATCATGCTGACCCATTTAAACTAAACAGGGCGAACCATTTAGGTTAGGCAGGCTGACTCATTTAAGTTGGCATATGGGCCCGTCGGCCCATTTTCGGTCGTTGTATTGATGTGCTTGTTTGTTGTCTTGTTTGGGCCAGTTTAGAACGCTCAACCAAAAGCGCACTAATTAGCGAAATTGTTTACCGGTGGCCCAAGAATATCTTTTTTTAAGGAATACGGTAGGGGAAGCCCCTACGGTGATTTTTATTTTTGAAATAACAAGAACCCAAATCTGCGTCCGTGAGGACTTGAACCTGGGTGGCTGGGTTGTACATCCACTTCCCTAACCAAGTGAGCTAGGCTCACTTCTTGCCCAAGAATATCTTACATGTGTATTTCTCAAATTATTTTTGGATACCTCAATTAATAATTACATAATATAAAAAAATACATTAGAGTCGTCAGAATCTTACAATTGGTAATTAACAATATCTGAATCTTAAGAGCTCAGAAAAGACCTTGTCATACTCTTCTTGGCTACCAGTTTCACGTGTGTATTTATCAGTGGATTTGATCGAATCTTCTATGCTCCTTTTCAACTTTTTTTTGCTATAGATCGAACAACGGATACACTGTTTGTCTCTACTCTTAGTAGAGCATCAAAATATATTCGGGTGGACCGATAAATCGGTAGTGTGGTTCAACATTATTCTGGGAAGGTGCTTCGGAAGATCTTTGGATCGTCCTCTCAGAGGAAGTTATCCCAATTTTAGCTGCAGTCTGAAAATTGTGTGAAAATTACAATAATGAACTAGAGATAGATAGTTACATTGAGCCGAAAATAAGCAAATAAACTTCTTTATGAAACATGTAAATATTGACTTATGATGAGAGAAATAGCTTAAAGTAGGATGAGTAAAACTACAATATAAAAGATGTCTGATGTGAAGATATAATGTGGCATTGTGTTAAATCATGTGTCATTAAATATGTGAGAATTTCACAACAACACTACAATACATATTATCAATATAACAAATATGTAGCATGTATGAATCCTATGTTATCCACACGGCAACAATGAGATAGCACTTCACAAGTTACAAGTGTTCTAATCATTGGCCAAACAGTTGAGATAAGCACAACGGAAACAAAACTATAACGAGCCAATCGGGTGATCAAGGGAAAGACCCAAAGTATGCATGGACTTTTGCGGTAGCTCGTCGTAGAAACTTAGTGTGACGACTACCCTTGTAGTCTCGTCTGCTGATCTGATCTGATGCACGACTTGGCAAAGTTTTAAGTATCATGCATATAGGTTATAACTCATAACATGATAAGTAATTTTACGATATTTACGCTCCTAAATCTTAAAATTCAACCTTGTTGAACATGAAATGGTTACTGTTGGTTATCTATGATTGTTTTGTTTGGTCCAGGTGATCACTCGAAACAAATGCCAATGACTTAGCGTTCCAAAACAGGAAGACCTAAAATACACAAGAACATAGTTATACAACCAGTCAGTAAATAATGCGAGCAACTAAAATGCATATGAACCTAGCTATACAATCAGGCAATAAATGATGTCGAGCAACTAATATAACGACCAACTAAACTGCACACGAACATAGCAATGCAATCAGGCAGAAAATGGTAGCGAGTGAAAGAACAAGCTATGTCCCGGATGTCGCCTAGAAGGGGGGGTGAATAGGCGATTAACACTTTTTCTAATTAGGGGCTTGATAATTGCGGAATAAAACTATGTGTTTAAATTAACAAGCCAACAACCTAAAATACTAGGTTTACCTAATGTGCACCAACAACTTATGCTAAGTAAGGCAAGCAACAAGGTGATAGCAAGATATGAACTTCAAGCACGAAGGCTATCACAAAGTAAAGTGCATAAGTAAAAGCTCGGGTATAGAAATAACCGAGGCACGCGGAGACGAGGATTTATTCCCGAGTTCCTCCTTGTTAAGGGAGTACGTCTCGTTGGAGGGGTGTGAGCTCGCCACAAGAGGCCTAATCAAGATGCCACAAAGGCCTCACCCTATTCTCCGATGAACCGCACCCAAAGGTTTGGTTCACCTTCCACTATCGGAATCCTTCGAGGCGGAATTCGGAGCCTTTACACCACTAAGCTTGGGGCACGCATCCACAACCGAATTGGAGGCTCCCAAGAATCACAACAACACCGTCTAGGGTCCAATGACCCAAGAGTAACAAGCTCCCAACCTTCAATCCCACGAATCACCGTGGGGAGCACAACCCAATGCACCTAATGCAAAAGGCAAGAACACACCAAGTGGTCAAATCCTTCTCCCCAAAATCCAACCAAAGCAACTAATGCTATGGAGGGATTTAGGAGGAAGAACAAAGGAGAAACACTAAGAACTCCAAAATCTAGATCCAACGAGTTCCCCTCACTTAGAGGAGATTTTGTTTGGTGGAAATGTAGATCTAGATCTCCTCTCACTTTTCCCTCAAAGATATGCAAGAATCATGAAAGGGATTGAGAGGGGGCAAGGTTTTCCAAGGTCAACAATGGTGTGAGAGAGAGGGGAAAACGTGCTGGAAGAACCCTTGGTCACTTTGGGGAAGAAGGGGGGCCTTTTATAGGTCTCTACAAAAAAAAGAGCCGTTGCAGGAAACTTACCCCGGAGACTCCGGTCTGCCCAGGCCGGAGACTCCGGCCCAAACCGGAGACTCCGGGGTCATTCCGGGGTGTCTCCGGCAGGGCAACAGAGCCGCGCCACCCATTCGACGAAAATCCAAAGTTTCAGACCGGAGACTCCGGTCTAGGGCCAGAGACTCCGGCCTACAGAAAACCTGCAAAAACAGCAAAACGAAAACTGCAATAACTTTTTCACCCGGACTCCGATTTCGATGATCTTGGGCTCGTTGGAACCGCAACAAAGAGCTCTACAAGATCATGCAGAGAAACATCATAGTCCTACAAAGGAGAATAAAACAAAATGTAGAAAGGTAAACCTTCTCTAAAAAGGAATAACCGGTAAATTCTCCAACATAAAAAAACCAACAAGTTTTTCATCAAGACTCCGTTTTCTATAAAATTGGGCTTGTTTCAAAGATAATCACAAGCCCTACAAGATCATGCATATACACATCATAGTCCATCATGTGAGGAGGAAATCATAAGGAGAGAGTTTGACCTCTCTTAAAAGAGACACACCGGTAAAACCTCCAATACCAAAAACGCAAGAAGATATTCATGAAATCCATTTTTGATGAACTAGAGCTTGGTATGGAGATGAACACAAGCTCTAAATTCTCACATGGATAAAAGACAAATAACAACCAAGAAAGATGATTGCAAAGATGCAAAGGTTTGTGCTCTCTACTACGATACGATCAAGATATTCGGTCGAGAGCCCCTCTTGATAGTACGGTTAACTATCCTATAATCCGGTCTCTCACTAACATCATGAGACCGGTAAAATAGAAACCCTATCAAGATCATACCTTTGCCTTGCGCATAAATCCACTTGAGGTCAAAGAAGACGATCTTCATCTCCTCAAGACGCACCACCTTTCTTGATTGCGCTTTGCTTGATGAAGATTCACATGTGGCTCCCCCCATACACCAAGATGGGAGAAGCACCTCTTCGGCATATCTTCACTTGGCCTTTATCTTGATGACGAACACCTTGGCCTTGATCAACAAATGATCTTCTTCCCTTAACCTTGACTCCAACAAATGGAGAACAAGCAAGCTAATGGACAACCTACAAATATAGCTCAATACAAATATTAGTTCATAGAGATTGTCATTAATTACCAAAACCATGCATGGGAGCAACCATGCACTTTCAATCTCCCCCATTTTGGTAATTGATGACAATCCCTTTTTAAAAGGGTTTATATAACGAATAGAGCATCCTTGCAAGACAAACGAGCAAGGATGCAAGCGCATGCATGGCAAATGCAACAAAAGCATAAAACCCAAATTCCCTTAAACCCTCTAAACTTCTCCCCCATTGGCATCGATTGCCGAAATGGGAAGAAAAATTTAGAGAGCCAATATAATGTGAGTTCCTCCATAAAGATGATGGCAATCCCTTTTAACGAATAAATTAGAGGAAATCAAACTATATTGAGGATCAAAAGATTGCAAAAGGATGAAATCATTTTAAACATCTCCACAAAGGAGAAAAGCAATCAAAAAGATCCAAAGCGAGAGTTCTAAATAAAAAATGGAGAAGCTCCCCAATGTTCATGCACCATAGAGAAGTGCATAAAAATGGCATCCTTGCTCCCCAAAATCATCTAGAACACGCAACAAGTGCAATAATGCATAATGCAAAAGCAAATCATAGCACTTGCACCGAAGATATGGTTGAGCCATAAGGAGATACCAATTTTCAAAAATTCATCATAAGATAGGCCCAACCGAGATAAAAAGATCTTTTAGAGAAATATGTTCACAAGCTTAAGGATACCAATTGGAAACTAAAACCAATTGAAAATGCCAAAAGCTAGTGAGATCATTTAGCCAATAAAATTCAACATGCTCACCATGGTAGGCATGAGGTAAAAGATCTTCAAGAAATACATGAGTGTGCAAAGATACCAATAAACAATAAGACAAGCACTCATGAGACAAATTTGGAGCCACCAAAGAATTATAGATGAAACATAAGGTGGCTCAAAAAGAAATAGGATACCAACTAAAAGATAACCTCTCTCATATGTATAGGTTTCTTATTAGACAACCATTGAAGATATACATCCGCAAAGAAACATATACATACGAAATGGTTCGGGAAAAAGAGAACAAGGTATCCAAAAGGAAGTCATAAATATACAAACGAGATTGTTGCTTAAAAGCATAGCACATAGCTCAAATTTATCTCATTGTATATAAATGAACTTCAAATATATCAAATGCATCACACATATCACTAAGGGAACAAGAGATAGTGGAGATGCTTTGAGTTAGGCAACAAGTATCACAAGGAAATAATACCAATTGAAGAAAAGGTTTTTGCAAATTCATCACACATATCACAAAGATATATTAAGTGAAGAAAATAGGCCAAAACCACAACAATTGCATATAAACGCTTTCATGCCAAGAGGCAACCTACACAAGGTTGGAACTAAAAAAGTATGCATGGGTAGATACTTGTTACCGAGATGACATTGGTGATGAAGATGATGAGAGTTGGTTTGACATCAAAGCTTGACTCCGACAATCACACGGTGAGAACACCTTCCTTATGAATGAGGCAAGCATCCAATGCATCTCCATTGTACCTAAAACAAAATTAGAATACAAAATGGTTCCCAAACTCATTGGGTTCCATAGTAGTTAGATCAACTACAATATATAGGACGTACTCCACATAAATATGTGCATATAGATATGAAATTGAATTTCATGCACATCTTAGCCTATTTAGGATTCGGTGGAGCATACCCTATATATTGGATCAAGAAAGATAAGCATGCTAAAATAATATAAATTAGTAACCGATCATGCAAAGGCTTTCTAGAACCGAACGAGACATAATTTGGACGAAAACACTAAGTAAACCAAGAAGAGAGCACACCAAGGTGTGACACAAAAAGGTTGTCCAAATTATATCAAAATCCAAATCAACACATGATTGAGGAAAAATCAAATCAACAAATGATTGATTCCAAAACACATCAACACATGAAGTGTGATATCAAAAGGAATCAAATCAACACAACAAATGATCGATAAGACACCAAATGAAAATAAGATACCAACTAAAACAAAAAATATCAACTAGGAGAAAGGATACCAAGAAGAGGGTGATACTTGACCGAAATCAAGTAAAGTAAAATAAAGCAAAAAGGTATCAAGACTCCCACAATAAATATCAATTGGAACAAATATCTATGGAGGAGATATTAAATTCCAATTAATACCAATTGAAGGTACCAACACAAGATAAAGAATCAAATGCCAATTGAAAGGATAAAAAATTGATAGATAGGTTAGTGTTCTAAATAAAAAGGAATGCTCCCCATATATTCATGCATTATATTTGATATTTTCATTTGAATACAAAATGCATGCACAAGGGATCATTACTCTCCATATTTTATTTACAACACTAAACACTACCAATTGAAAAATAGGATCCATTCAAAAGGCAAGGAAGGCAATAGATAAAGCAAATCAACGCAAGAGCCAATGTGAAGATGGTCTACAAAATCCACCACAATTACTAGTATCACTTGTCATGGACAAGGAGTACATAGAGATAGTTCTTGGTGGTATAAAGGAATGATGTTCAAGACCAACTTCACAGCAAATAAGCATATGGCAAGAGACAAGGATTAAAGTGCCATATTTTGAAAAAGGTTTGTTGATAGTTTCACCTATTCGAACCAACCGGCAAAGCCATGGTTAAAATAAGATTAAACAAATGGTTTATCACATAATATATGGAAATAGATATTATAGAAAAACCACACCAAGCAAACTCACACAAATAAGAACCAAAGGGTAACCACAAAGGAAAATTGGAACTTGTTTGAGCAAACATGCCACATAGAAAATAAATAATGTACAATGTCAAATCTAAGTGGCAAACCTCAAATGTTCACATTTTTATGGGATTGTAATATGCACATAGCTTATTACTCCCCCATAATGTGATAATTCATTTTATTTTTAAACAAGAAGCAAATAAAACCAATTAGAGAAATTAATGGACATTATAGAATTTGAATTTCTCATGAATACGACATACCACATAGTAGCTAGATAATATTGAAATATCAATACTAGGTGGTCTGCCTCATGTACACACATTTTTAGGTTTGTGAGGTGCACAAAGCATATCACGCCCCCAAAATGAGGTAGTCCATTAATATCTCAAAAGAGCCAATTGAAATCAACACAAGATCCAAATAGCTCAACACAAAGTTACACATACATGATACACAACTAACATACACAACCTTGAATAACAAGACAAGTAGGAAAGTAGCATATCATATACAAGCACATGCTAGGAACAAAACTAACACATGCAAGGGAGCAAGCAACTTTCAACGTATATATGAGTTAAATACATGTTACCGCAAGGAGGAGCATTGGATATGAGATAGATATGTGATAATCCAATTGACTTGGCTTGAGAAATAAAACAATGAAAAGATCCCTTAATTCTTCAAAAATAGCCAAGTCACCAATGTCCTCCATATCACCTATTGATAAAGTTGAAGCTTGATGGTCCCCAACCAAGTTGGGTCCTAAGAGGTTAGTCACAATAGGTTTGGGAACCCACATGGTGCGTTTCTTGACACCACTTTGAGCTCCCACATACTTGGCAAACACATTGCCACTTCTATCCTTCCCAAGAGAATAATCATCATTAATTATGATAGGGTTGGATGAGGTACCATTAGTGCATGAAGAAGCAAGATGACCATTGCCACGGCAAAGGTAGCAACACCGACTCTTCTTCTTAATAGGCCCCTCAACTTGAGGAGCATTGGCTTGAGTCTTATTAGGAGGTGGCCTTTGTTCAACACATGGTGCACCATGAGATTGTGCAAGGGGCCGCTTCCCTAGTTGCTTCTTCTTCATTGGGCAATCCCGAATGTGGTGCCCTTCAACCTTGCACTTGAAGCAAGTGATCTTGGCCGGATTCTTGACTTGAACTTGGCCCTTCTTCTTCTTCTCAACCTTGGACTTGTTCTTGTTGTTGGAGTTGAATCCAAGTCCACTCTTGTCATTGGGGGATTGTTGCACACTCAACATGTTGTCAAGTGCACGCTTCCCTTCATGACGCTTTTCCAAGCCTTCCTTCATAGAAGTGGCTTGGGCCTTGAGCTCTCCTCTTTTCTCTACATGGTTAGTGATAACACAAGAACTAGAGAAGGTAGATGCATCATTGTTAGAGCAACAAGGCAAAGAAAGTAATTCATCACATGATGTACCAACATTTTTAGTGGATGAACTAGTAGGACTAGCACATGGCAATATAGCATTTTTAGTTAAGGTTGTGCTATCATCCACATGAGGCTCACAAGATGTTACCTTGGTGGTGAGGGCCTCATGAGCTAACTTAAGACAAGCATAGGATGCAAGAAGTTCATCGTTAGAGCTAGATAGCTTTTCATGACTTGCTTCCAACTTCCATACTTGCTAGTTAGCAACTCAAGTTGAGCCCTTAGCTCAACATTCTCCTTCGACATAGAAGCTTCACAAGAAATTGAGTTAGTAGCACAAGCATCATTGACATTAGGGATGGAAGAAGAAATCTTAGCAAGCCCTTCATTTAATTTAGTATTTTCATTTTTCGTGACCTTATATTTAGCAATGGCATGGTCACGTTCTTTAATGATTTTAGCAATTATTTCATTATGAGACTCCTCGATAGAATCTAGTTTCTCCTCAAGAGAAGCACGAGTCTCTTGCTCTTCCTCAAGAGCATCTTCTAACGATGCTTTCTCCATAGCATCATCTCTTTCGATCTTACCCTTTTCTTCAAGGCTTGCTTTCAAGGCCTCAATAATTTCCCCACGCTCAATAAGGGTGCTCATGATTTCAAAGAGGTTAGCTTGGGCACTTTTATTGCTAGGAAGGGCTTTAAAAATCATTAGACCTTTATTTTGAAGAAGGGCATTAACTTTTTCCATATCATCTTCTTCATCATTATTATCATTATCATTATTATCATCATTGTCATTACTAGAAGAAGATTTAGCCATAAGACAATGAGAGGTGGATGAAGAAGAATAATTAATTTTTGAACTACACAAGTTCAAATCTTGTTTCACAATTAATTGAGTTTCCTCTACATTAATATTCATGCAAGAGTTAGAGGGAACACAAGCATTTTTATCATTGGAACAAGATAAAGCAAGCATATCATCATTAGATTTGTCTAAGCAATTTTTGGTTACGGTTGTGCTATTATCCACATGAGACTCACTAGATGTTACCTTTGAAGTGATGGTCTCATGAGCTAACTTTATACTAGCATAGGATGCTAGAAGATCGTCATTAGAGCTAGATAGCTTTTTATGACTTTCTTCCAACTTGCTATACTTGCTAGTTAGCGACTCAAGTTGAGCCCTTAGCTCAACATTCTCCTTTGACATAGATGCTTCACAAGAAATAGAGTTAGTAGCACAAGCATCATTGACATTAGGAATAGAGGAAGACAACTTGGCAAGCTCGTCATTTATTCTAGCATTTTCATTTTTCGTGACTTTATATTTAGCATGAGCATGGTCACGTTCTTTAATGATCTTAGCAATTATTTCATTATGAGACTCCTCAATATTTTCTAGTTTCTCCTCAAGAAAAGCACGAGTCTCTTGCTCTTCCTCAAGAGCATCTTATAACGATGCTTTCTCCATAGCATCATCTCTTTCAATCTTACCCTTTTCTTCAAGGCTTGCTTCCAAGGCCTCAATAGTCTCCCCGTGCTCAATTAGCGTTTCCATAATTTCAAAGAGGATAGCTTGAGCATTTTTATTTTTAGGAAGGGCTTTAAGAATCATTAGACCTTTATTTTGAAGAGAGCATTAACCTTTTCCATATCATCTTCTTCATCATTATTATCATTATCATTATTATTATCAGCACTACTAGAAGATTTAACCATAAGGCAATGAGTGATGGATGAAGAAGAATAATTAATTTTTGAACTACTCAAGTTCAAATCTTGTTCCACAATTAATTGGGTTTCCTCTACATTAATATTCATGCAAGAGTTAGAGGAAACACAAGCATTTTTATCATTGGAACAAGATAAAGCAAGCATATCATCATTAGATTTATCTAAGCAATTTTTGGATGATATACAAGGACCATCAACACTAGCATGTATGACATTTGGAGTGCTAGGAGAGTTTAAGTCCAAAGATGAGGCGTTGCAACAAGATAGAGATAAAAGATCATCATAAAAGAGCTCACTATCAATATTGCAAAGCCTATCACTACTCACCATCACATTAGTTTGTGGCTTACCACATTTTGGTGAAGTAGATGAAGACGAGAGCTCGTCACGGCCGGAGGTGGAGGGAGAACAATCATCCTCAATAGCGTTGGACACTCCATATTTTTCTTGAAGCTTGGTCCAAAGCTCATGAGCATCCCGGAGAGGCAAGATTGACTCAAACACTACAACACTCATAAATTTGCAAAACTCATTAGAAGCTAGAGCATCTAGATATAAGTTTTTCTCATCCTCGAAGGTCGTACTTTCGTAATCCTTTGGAGGAGAAAAACCTATATCTAAGATACGCTCAATATTGGGGTCCAAGACCCGTAAGTGATTAAGCATATGAGTTTTCTAAGCATTAAAATTTGTGCCATTAATCTAAACAAGGAATTGTGCACTAAATCCCTAGACGACATCTTTACTCTCTAGGCGGTAAAGCCAAACAAGAGAGACGAGGCTCTGATACCAATTGAAAGAACAAGCTATGTCCCGATGTCGCCAAGAAGGGGGGGTGAATAGTGAAAGAACAAACTATGCCCGAGATGTCGCCTAGAGGGGGGGGGGGGGTGAATAGGCGATTTAAAAGTTTTTCTAATTAGGGGCTTGATAATTGATCAACCATGCACTTTCAAATAGGCGATTAACACTTTTTCTAATTAGGAGCTTGATAATTGCGGAATAAAACTATGTGTTTAAATTAACAAGCCAACAACCTAAAATACTAGGTTTACCTAATGTGCACCAACAACTTATGCTAAGTAAGGCAAGCAACAAGGTGATAGCAAGATATGAACTTCAAGCACGAAGGCTATCACAAAGTAAAGTGCATAAGTAAAAGTCTCGGGTATAGAAATAACCGAGGCACGCGGAGACGAGGATTTATTCCCGAGTTCCTCCTTGTTAAGGGAGTACGTCTCGTTGGAGGGGTGTGAGCTCGCCACAAGAGGCCTACTCAAGATGCCACAAAGGCCTCACCCTATTCTCCGATGAACCGCACCCAAAGGTTTGGTTCACCTTCCACTATCGAAATCCTTCGAGGCTGAATCCGGAGCCTTTACACCACTAAGCTTGGGGCACGCATCCACAACCGAATTGGAGGCTCCCAAGAATCACAACAACACCGTCTAGGGTCCAATGACCCAAGAGTAACAAGCTCCCAACCTTCAATCCCACGAATCACCGTGGGGAGCACAACCCAATGCACCTAATGCAAAAGGCAAGAACACACCAAGTGGTCAAATCCTTCTCCCCAAAATCCAACCAAAGCAACTAATGCTATGGAGGGATTTAGTAGGAAGAACAAAGGAGAAACACTAAGAACTCCAAAATCTAGATCCAACGAGTTCCCCTCACTTAGAGGAGATTTTGTTTGGTGGAAATGTAGATCTAGATCTCCTCTCACTTTTCCCTCAAAAATATGCAAGAATCATGAGAGGGATTGAGAGGGGGCAAGGTTTTACAAGGTCAACAATGGTGTGAGAGAGAGGGGAAAACGTGCTGGAAGAACCCTTGGTCACTTTGGGGAAGAAGGGGGGGGGGCTTTTATAGGTCTCTACAAAAAAAAGAGCCGTTGCAGGAAACTTACCCTGGAGACTCCGGTCTGCCCAGGCCGGAGACTCCGGCCCAAACCGGAGACTCCGGGGTCATTCCGGGGTGTCTCCGGCAGGGCAATAGAGCCGCGCCACCCGTTCGACAAAAATCCAAAGTTTCAGACCGGAGACTCCGGTCTAGGGCCGGAGACTCCGGCCTACAAAAAACCTGCAAAAATAGCAAAACGAAAACTGCAATAACTTTTTCACCCGGACTCTGATTTCGATGATCTTGGGCTCGTTGGAACCGCAACAAAGAGCTCTACAAGATCATGCAGAGAAACATCATAGTCCTACAAAGTAGAATAAAACAAAATGTAGAAAGGTAAACCTTCTGTAAAAAGGAATAACCGGTAAATTCTCCAACATCAAAAACCAACAAGTTTTTCATCAAGACTCCGTTTTCTATGATATTGGGCTTGTTTCAAAGATAATCACAAGCCCTACAAGATCATGCAGAGAAACATCATAGTCCATCATGTGAGGAGGAAATCATAAGGAGAGAGTTTTACCTCTCTTATAAGAGACACACCGGTAAAACCTCCAATATAAAAAACGTAAGAAGATATTCATGAAATCCGTTTTTGATGAACTAGAGCTTGGTATGGAGATGAACACAAGCTCTAAATTCTCACATGGATAAAAGACAAATAACAACCAAGAAAGATGATTGCAAAGATGCAAAGGTTTGTGCTCTCTACTACGATACGATCAAGATATTCGGTCGAGAGCCCCTCTTGATAGTACGGTTAACTATTCTATAATCCGGTCTCTCACTAACATCATGAGACCGGTAAAATAGAAACCCTATCAAGATCATACCTTTGCCTTGCGCATAAATCCACTTGAGGTCAAAGAAGACGATCTTCATCTCCTCAAGACGCACCACCTTTCTTGATTGCGCTTTGCTTGATGAAGATTCACATGTGGCTCCCCCATACACCAAGATGGGAGAAGCACCTCTTCGGCATATCTTCACTTGGCCTTTATCTTGATGACGAACACCTTGGCCTTGATCAACAAATGATCTTCTTCCCTTAACCTTGACTCCAACAAATGGAGAACAAGCAAGCTAATGGACAACCTACAAATATAGCTCAATACAAATATTAGTCCATAGAGATTGTCATTAATTACCAAAACCATGCATGGGAGCAACCATGCACTTTCAGCGAGCAACTAGAATGCATAATAACATAGCTATGCAATCAGGTGCGAATGCGTACAGAATAATTATACGAACGGAGCGACAATAACAACCAAAACATATAATGTTGTAGCTTAAGAACAACTACATGCAGATGCCACACATCAATAAGAGAGCAACAAAAAAATCCAAACAATAACCGAAACAATCGAGTATGCAAGCAAGAATATTACAAAGTTTTTTTGGAATAGGGACGGCGACTAGGCGTTCTAGTGCGGTGGTCGTGAGTGTTAGTGAAGTAGATCCGATGTAACAAGAGAGTCGATGAAATAGACCATTGAGGTGGTCACGAACGTCGGTGAAGTAGACCCGGTGTGGTAAATGTGTGCGCGGTGAAATAGGTCACGTGCGGTGTGCAAGCTCGGGCTCACGGACATTAACGACACCGAGTCCTCGCCGACCATGGGGTAGGTCCGTCTCCCCTGCTTCCGCACCATCCTCATGGTTGGCTCCAGCATCGGTACACATCAGGTGTTTGACGAAATTCAAGAGACAGACGGACCTAGTCATTTCTTACATGGCGGAGCTAGGACCTGAAGCATGTGATGTCATTTAAAATATATGATGTCAAATACATGTGCTTTTAATAGTTTTTAAAATTTTCTTTATGATTTATGCTTGTATATAAAGGTTTTGCCAAAAAACTGTATGGTCAACTGACCACATAGGTCTCAACGTGACTTCGCCTGATGTTGACCCGTCTTGCTAGGTCTGCTGTTAAAACGTGATCAATCAAAACTGATACGTATCAACAATTTTCTTAAAACCTAGCCTAGATTGTAGGGATGGCAATAATATCCATGCATCCAGGTATCCACGGATATCCAGCCCGCTGGGCATGGATATGAAGTGCATTTTCTTCCCTTGGATTTCATTAGGTGGATATCCACGAACTCAAGGGATGGACATGGACACATATTTTACTCCACGGATATCCGTTTGATGGGTGCGATCTACATATCAACAACTCAAACTATGAAAGTAATCCTAGTCACACATCTCCAAAATCTGGGGACACCTAAATCACCTAACTGTGTTATGTGAAAATGATACAACTACATTTTGTTTGATTTGGTATGTTATTTCCAATATTTTAATTGTTATTTGTACATTTTTTCACGCCTATTGTTGATGTTTCATATATTTTCATTGCTCCATATATATCGATAGTTGGATATCAGTCGTGTATAGATATGGAGGGTATTTTTTAGAGAGAATTCCTTATTTGGCCCTTCCTTAAAATTGCCTTCCTTATTTGGCCCTAGAAAATAAAATCTTCCCAATTTGACATCTTAACTTCATTTTCTTCCTAATATGTCCCTCTAGTGCATTTTGAGCATTAAAAAGACTCTACTGCCCATGGTGCTGGCCGTGGCTGGTGACGTTGTCGACCTCCAGGACGTGTTGATCCGCCTCACCTTCCGCGTCGACCCCGGCCGCGCAGCCAGACACCCATGGGGGCAGCAGCCGTGGAGCAGATGCAGACACCGGAGCGACGAGCGTGGACGCGCACGACCTGGACGATGAATGGCACGCAAGTAAGCGAGACGGGCGGCCGCAGCGGCACCGACACGACGACGCGGCGGACGGACAACAGAACGCGACATGCGTCCAGTTCATGGCACCGCCTGCGCCTGCCCTGGCCGTCGCTGGTCCTTGCTCAGCCTCTCGGTCTCCGACGACTTCCCCGACCGCCTCCACAACTTCACCATGCCCGGTCGGCTGGCGAGCACGTATGCACGGCAGCTAGCACGCCCCGCCGGCAAGCGCGCACGCACGCGCAGCTAGCTAGCTAGCTAGCACGCTGCACGCCCAACTCAAATTATTTGATTATTTTTTTTTAAAAAAGCTATATGCCTAACTCAAATGTCTGATTTTTTTTATTTTGAATTTTGCTTGTTCGTGTTGTAGTTTTGAATTTTCATTACTAGTGAGTAGTGAGAGTCATAGAGAGGAAAGGAGAGGACCGACCTGAATTTTTTGTCACATAATTTATAAGGGGCAGTAGAGTCTTTTTAGTGCTCAAAATGCACTATAGGGTCATATTAGGAAGAAAATGAAGTTAAGATGTCAAATTGGAAAGATTTTTTTTAAGACCAAATAGGGAGGACAATTTTCAGGAAGGGCTAAATAAGTAATTCTCTCTATTTTTTACCATGGATACCTTCACGGACGGACAATAGAAGGACACATGGATATGGGCATGGGCATGGATTTCGGATAGCAAACCAGCCCCATTGCCGTCCCTTCCAGGTTGTGATAACAAATGTAATTTCCTCGAAAAAAGAGGGTGCAAAATTTACTCCGCGTCCTAAAACCGCCGTCCTTGCCGAGGTCGAGATCGGACGGTGCAGATTAGGTTCGTGGTGCACGGCAAGCGTCCCAACCCTAATCGGGAGCTTATAAATAGAAAAGAAATCCTCTCTCCTAGACACAACAACCCCAGCCGCCAGCAGCCCGCAGCCCGCAGCCCGCGTCAAGCAGCAGTACCTCTCTTCACCTGTTGCCTATCGATCTATGCCCTCTTCCGCCCCATCGGAATTTGTTCTTTCTCGTTCTGCATTTCTTTCGTTTGTCAAGCTCTGCTCAATCTCCGTTGATGATCCATATTATACTTTCGTTCTTCTGAAATTCACAGTGTGGAAGAACTGGAGACCTGAACTGAGGAGATTGCATCAGTTTTATGTTCGATTTTTCTTTCTTGAGTTCTTTTCGTTTCTACAAATCCCATGTGGTGGTTTAGGATCCCGGTGATGACTTGTGATGTTAAAGTAGTGGCCTGATTCATACGTTGATGAGATCTATATTCACCCAGAGGGATCTGGAACATCCAGCCTATCCTTGTTTTTATTTGTTTCGATCTTTCTTTCAGAATTAACTGGCGTTTGTTTAGTTCCGGTTGCTCCCCATGACTGGACAATTTTAAGTTTCAGCCTTGTCTGAAGAAATATCAATCTGTTGATACATCTATGCAAATGTTCTGAGGGTGCCTTGGCACTGTTTTTGTCTCTATTTTTTCGCTATCGATGTCTTTATTAGATCTGATCTTTGATGTTGTCCGATGATGATCAAACAAAATACTTTCGTTCTTCTAAGGCGCTATCTCATGGTGCGGTGCGGAAGCAATTTGGAGACCTGAACTGAGGAAATACATCTGTTTTCATCAATTCTTGTTCTTAAAAAATACTTGACCTTTTTGCTTGCCGTTCTCTTAGGGTATATTGTGAGTTGGTTGATGTTGCTTCCCATTCTGGAAGATTGGCCGATTTTATTAGTTTGGTCATCCTGTAGAGGGAAGCATAGATGAACGGAAACACCGACCAGCATTAAACAGCACGACGCTTTATTAAACCGCGTCGCGTTACCTGTCTTCTGGGACACTTAAAACTTTCCATTATGTTGATGCAGATGAGGAGACACGAGTTTATGGGTAATTTGCGTCTGAGGCATTTCAGTGATGTCACACTCTTTTCACCTTGGAGATCTGATGCATCTGTTTACCTGATTTCTCTTTTGTTTTTTGTATGTTAGATTTCTGCTTTTTTGTTAATTGTTTTTGTGAGATGAGGATGCAAATATTTAATTGATGGGTTGTATGATATCCAATGAATCATGTATTAGCTCTATCTGATCATATACTATAGCCATTTCTGGTTGTATTTTTAAACTTTCTTTTGACTTTTTTGATTGATGCAGATGATGATAAACGAGTTTATGGGTAATTTGCGTCTGAGGCATTTCAGTGATGTCACACTCTTTTCACCTTGGAGATCTGATGCATCTGAGTTGGCTTTTCTTTCCTCTATTTTTTTTGTTTTTATTATTATTTTGGGCGAGAGGGATGAGATGATGAATGAGATTAATTTCCCTATTGGTTTGATTGGCTGATATGATGGCCCCTTTACTGAACCGAATCTGATCATCCTCTTTTGTCCTCAATAATTCTGTGCATTTCTGTTTTCTTCAAATTAACTTCCCTATTGGTATGGTTTTACCAACCTGATTGTGTAATACTAAACTGAATCTGATCAGTTGTCTGGTTTCAAAAGTATTGTCTGCAGTTTTATCTTGCAGAATGCTATAATTTTTTCTGCAATTTAAAATTAAATCTGGAGTTCTATTGTTTGTAACCATTGTTTGCAGAGTTGGCTACCTTCAGGATCAATAGAAACAAGCATTGTTATGATTAGTATCAATGGATGCGTTGTGGAAGAACCCAGTCCAAATGTCATGCTCTGATAGCTTTTTCTGGAAGTTGCCCATTGACTTAATGTAAACAAACATGAATAAGGTTTTGTTAGGTTTGCTCTTTCTGTATGTAAATCAGGTGTCATGACAGTGTGTATATCGTTCTATGTAATCATGTTGGTTAGTTCTGATCAATAATCTGGTGCTGTACTGTAATGTTTAAATGATGTTTCTCTTGTTTGGAGAGAAGAGCTGTTGGTTAAGGGGTCATTGCTTATTTCCCATCTCAACAGTGAGGTGGTGTTCTGTTCTAAGAGATCTCCACTTGTCGCCCCCATATCCTACTCGCAGCCCCAATAGCATTTTATTTTTCTTTTCTTTTAGTAGTAAATATTTCTGTGGCATTTTCATGAACAGCCTGCGGGCGTCTGGAAGCATTGTTATGATTAGTATCAATGGATGCATTGGTGAACGTCGTTTCTTCCGTTGGTGCATGTGCTGCATCCCCTCCGAGACCTGCGTGAGCCCGATGCCATCGTTGGACAGCAGCAGCGACGGCGACGCGCAAATCAAACCCACCACCATGGGCCAAATCGATGTCGTTCTTCTATGGCCGGCCGTATGGAAAAGCGCCTGCTCGACATACCATGGACCAAATCGATAGTGTCCCCGGGACTGTCATCACCCCGACATCCTCTTCATCCCTTCGCCGGATGGGCTGAGCGCCGCGAAGTTGCCCACAGCGAGATCGAGCAGGTGGAATCGGAGCTTGGCGAGCTCGGCGTGGCTCTGGCCCTTCGTCGTGAGCAGCATCGGCTGAGGGTGTGGTGCAGCGGTGGCCAAGTGAGGGTGAGGAGGCACACGTTGTTGCTTGGGACGAGGATGCGGTGGAGTTCGCTAGGGACGAGAGAGAGAGAGGGCACGTGAAGGCACCAGAGCGATGGGCTGGACAAAATATTTCGGCGCTACCGAAGGAAGCCCTAGGACGTGGGGTTGGCCCCGGACGAAATAAGGGGGCTGACCGGACGATAATAGGTTATGGGGCGCGCGACTGGGTGTTGTTTTTTTTTTGCTCGGGGCGCCCCATAGGGCTATGGGGGAGCTTTGGGGGCTGCGAGTGGAGATGGCCTAATGGTGATTAGTTTCTCGATGTGTTCTTAATGTTCACTGGTCGACAGGACGAGACGGATGATCTGGAGTGAGGATGTTGGTCCGAAGGTGGCGGAGTGTTCTCTGACTTCTTTGATGGGATGCGGTGGATCTGAGTTCAATGTAGCATGGGGACGGCCCTTGTCAACGTGACACATCGATACGTGTCTCATTGTTTGCAGCGGGCCTGTTCATCGACGTACAAAGCCTCGTCGGCAATGGGGCTTCTTTGTATCTCACAATGGTAGGGACTTGGCGTCTCTTCCGGTGTGCGTTTCGATGATGCTGGAATCGGGTGGGTGACGGCCGCTATCTTTGACAAGTGCAGAAACCTTTAGGGATAGTTTTGTATTTTCTATCTTTTAAAGTTCTATCTGCAAAGGTTGCAGGACAATCTTGTTTTCTCTATTAATTTCCACGTGTGTATTTGCTCATGTAACTTGATTTTTATTAATGAAATATATGGTCTAAAATCACTGTTGTACGTCTTCACTGCTAGGGCTCAACTGTTACACACATTTTTTAAATGGAGCCAACAAACATGGATAGCATCAATATTCACCGGGTTGTTCGCTCCCCCATCGTCTCAGTGACGGACCTTGAGCTGTGTTATTTTTTTGAAAGAAGTTCATATAACCCCCACAATTATCACCGTTCTGGACGCATCACCCCCTCAACTTTAAAATGGCACACTTAACCCCCCAAACTATGCAAAACCAGCCAATTGACCCCCTAGTGTCCTGGTAAGCTGTTTTTCAGTAGTTTGACTTGATTTGGTACCGTTTGCCCCTGCTCTTGTCGCCCGCCCTTTAAAGTCAAATTCATCACTTACTTTAGATAATACAGAAAAATAAGATACAGTGAGATAGTAGAAGAAAGTAAATTTATCAGATGATAGTCGCTAATTCTGAATCAAGAGATTGTTATTGTTATGGAATTTTGTCAATTAAGTAATTTAGTAATATTAAAAGGGAGTGACTAGGTCTCACTCGAGTGAGAATTAAGTTAACTCTCACTCAGATGATCCCATCCAGTTACATGTGTAACTGAGAATTTTTAAATTGTAACTCACGAATCACGATGCATATCTGATGGGATTAGAGTTGAGTGAGCTCTAACTTAATTCTCGCTCGAGTGAGGAATAGCAAAACCGATATTAAAAACGATGGTAAACGCTGGGTATGTGTGGAGAGGATAACTGGTGAAAACATACCCATGCTCCCAACGTTCCGAGTGGTGGATGGAGTTTTCCAGCCAACAATCATGCAAGTAAAGTTTGTTCTAAACCTTGGGTTAGCGAGGTGATTAGGGTAAGGGAGATGGTAGCAACTCGGTGACTGACCAATCATAGGGAAAATGACACTAAGCTAGTTGATTTAGATGAAGAGAAGGGGATATAGAGCCATATTAGCAATCGACATTTCCGCGGATTGACAAGATAATCCCATCATGTCCCACAACCCAAACAAGATTTCACTGTCCAGTAACCAGGAAGGAATGACTAATTCAACGCGTTGATTTTTGGGTATTGGAAAGTTAGGGTTACTCTCACACTCACGCTGCATGCTTTCGAAACAAACTTTCACAATGCCATTACTCTTCGTCATGAGATCCCAACATGTCAGGTTTCAAGTGGCGCGGGATCACCCGCTCCACCGCTAGGCCGCCCCCGCAAAATAGGCCAAATCCCTACTCTCCTATATAGGGGACTTAACCACAAGCGTGCAGAGTTCCCTAAGCAGCAAAACAGCGGCCAAGCAAAGAAAAGAAAAAAACCAACATACACACATATGTGTACAGCCAAATGGACTGCAGCTACACCAACTACCCAGGTACAGAAAAAGACCCTTCCGGAAGAAAAAAAATGCCTACGGAAATTGTCTCCACGGGGCAAGTCTATCCCGAAAACGACATGCAAGAAAGTTCTATGGTGAAAGTGTCAGCCAGAAAGCCGGGGTTTACATCAAAAGATTAAAACGAGAGTGCTTCCACACTCTGCAAACTCCCACTACCCCAACAAACACACACGATAAGTGACAAAACACGAGGATTCAGATTTCCATCCGGTCAATCTACACCAAGAATTTAACCATTGTACATGTACAGAAGAATCTCCAGGCAAAAAAAACAGAGCACCCTGTATCTCATATGGGGGAACTGGAGGCCTCTAAGTAGCTACTGTAATGACGCATGGACGGATCAAGCCATGAATCAAGCCGGTATGCAGTAAGACGTGCTCAGGGTTGGAGGAAGGACGCACACCAGGTGGGGACCCGCTGGATTGCAGCTGATGTTCGCGTCGCCTACGTCGGGCAGGCCTAGCTGCGGCGGGTGTACATACCCAGACACCAGCGGGACGCATGTCACGGCAATCTCGATCCTTGATCCTGCGGGTAAAATGAATGCTCATACTGTTATAATGGTGCACATGACGATTGTATAATGATTGGGGAATAAAGATGGATGGCAATCGAACTGAACCATGTATGTGTCTGGATCCTAACCTGGTGCTTCTGAGAATGAAATGTGACCAGATTTCCTCCCAGCAACCATCCAGTTCTGTGGATTAGCGTCGACCTGATAAAGTATTCCATCCTGCCAAATAAAATACAAGTTTAGTTGCACGGAACAGGATGCAAGAAAGAACCAAGAATGTTCTGCAGACTTACGTCAGACAGAGATGCCTCCTCCAGGTCCTTCAGCCTTTCAACCCTCCATTTCATGTTGACTAATTGACCAACCCTCAGGCAGTCGGTAGAAAATGGAAGGAACCCAACTGCCAGACATGGATCTAGAACAGGGCGCTTCAGTTTGAGTGAAATCTTGAATAGAAGAAGCTCTTCAGAATCATCAGATTTAACAGGAACTGGAGAGTGTGCTCCGGTTGTTCTATCACCGGATATCCCGTACTTAATATTCAACATGCTATCTGCCTTTTCCAGGTCATCAAGGTCTGAAAATGAGAAAGTGTAACTGGATGATTCATGTTTAAGAATAATAGCTTGGAATGTAGTTTCTCTGTACTTTTTTAGATGGTCATTGTGGCCACTTACTTTATTTAACCCTAGGTGAATTATAGTTTCAGGGTTTTCTGTTTAATAGAAAATTACAGCAAAAGACAATAATTTTGGTTATAATGAAGTATATGGCTTGTAGCAAAGAGTAACGGACACAAGCAATTGTGCATTGCAAGGGTTCGATAAAGATGAAAAGTGGACTTTTAGAAAAGACTTACCTTTTGTGCCACTTAAACGTATTACAAATAAGATTCCAGCTCTGGAAGAAGGAGCAATAACTAGAGGGAACAAAACTTGAAGTCGGCAGTCCATCCTTGCCTAAATGCTCAAATCCAGCTTGTAGGTCTAACGATACATCCTTTACATGCAGAGTAGCCTTCACTTCAGAATGCAATATCACCTGGACATGAAACAAGACACACAAATTGGGATTTATGAATCCAAGAGAATTTAACAAATATATACATTTGCATAAATGTGTTATTGGTGTTGCCAGCATTGTTGCTGATGCCCAATACAAGATAGAGAACATGTTTTATGCACCTTCTTTTTGACAAGGTATCA
>QRDG01001110.1:0-44075 GCA_012064385.1 Puccinellia tenuiflora | reverse complement strand
TAAGTGTATGCATGTGCTTAAAATATCAAGCCACTCTACGGTCGGAAATTTATTCACATAGATAGATTTTTTTTTCCTACCCTGATGTTCCCTACCAAGACACCATAACACAACCAACTATAAGCCTCAAGACCACCTTACCAGCTGCGAGTCTGTCAGGCTCATAATGCTACCTGCCCACCCATGGGGTGTCACCTGCGTTATCCAGATCCCCGCACCACACAACATAGTAATTGCCATTGCATCACATATCAGGTGTTTTGACTTGATGGTCATAAGGGCCGAACAATAGTGGCATTTGTTTTCAAGTTACGTGAAAGAGGTTAGAGACATTCTAAGTTGGCCAACCACTTTGACCATTCTTGAATGGCAGTACTCCCTGAAAAACTAACAATATTGCTATGAGAGCTTCTGATGCTGATGTCAGGAAAGGCTTGTAGGGTAATGGATCAGCTTGATCGAAGTCAAAATGTTAGCAGTCTTTGGTAAGTTTCTTCAAAATGACAAACCGTTGAGAATATGCAGGCTTGCGGTAGTCGGGGAACAGAATGATGTAGCGCTTTGCTATGCTCTTGTTTAGACCTTTCTTCTAGTCATTTCTGCCGAAGGCATACATCATAGGTGGTTGATCTTGCATCATAAATCACACATTCAATTACTTCTGTTTCACATTGTCAAATTGGTTTAATTGTATTATTAGTTGACTTTTTAATTTCCTTTTCATGGAGTTTTTATACATTTACAGGAGTATGGGCTTGTGGACAGTGACTTCTTCCAGCGGATAGCACCGCTTCCTGAATTTTCTGCTCTGGAGATATATTTGGCATCATATGATCATGCTTTTGGAGCAATGATGTTGAATATACTTGGGACTTGCACCGCTATACTTAGGCTTAAGGTGATCATACGAAGCATGCCGGTAATTCTTCAATCTGGGAGCCTGATATAAATTGATTTGAGAGACCTGTTTTTTGTATATATTCTTCTGATGGCCGTATAAGTTGATACTCCTTGTATGAGTGCGTTATCAGAGATTCATAACCAACAACACTTCACATTTCTTTCAGAAAACAGAAGCATGCTCACCAGATTGTCTTTGTGACGAATCCCCAAACTGGAGAAATCAAAGTATCGCACTGATGTCTCTTGAAGAAATAGAAATAGATGGTTTCGAGGGAACAGTGCATGAAGTTGATTTCCTTAAACTTCTGTTCAGATGCGTGACTCTGTTGAAAAGAATGATCGTGAGGTTATCCAGTAAGCTGTTTATAAGTGATGGAGGAGGATACAAGGAAATGCTCAGCATCTTTGAGGCAAATCCATCCGTGCAATGCTATGTTCATCGCAGCTCCGGGCGGTATTAAGCAGGTTATTTATTGTATGGCTATCGTATGATTCTAGTTGTGACGAGAGATGGCATCCCCAGTCTCCATCCTACTAACTTTGAGCTGCTGAACTGTCTTCCTTAGCCTAGGCTACATGTTTTGCTGGAGATCTACGACAGTGCTACTGACGGTTTCCCTGTCATAATTTTTTTCTGTTGAAGTATGAACATGGTTAGCAGCATTGTCTGGTACAAGTAACGGGAGCTCCTGCTCTCCTACTGTTATTATTGCATACATCCTGACATCCTGTCCCGCCTCTGTTGAAGTATGAACATAGTTGAAGTTCTTCAGTTTCGTTCTGTCTGTTGCCCCAGTCTGATCATCGCGTTCCGGGTATCCCCAGAGTACCTTTCAACAGCAGACCATCAGATTTTGCACCGTGATAGAGGCCTCTTGTTATGAGCAGACAGATAGAGGCATACATGCTGTTCACAAGCGCCGCCACTACAACATGCATGTATGCATACTATGTTGAAAACGTGAGGAAATTTGAATTAATTTAGTTCAGAATAATACTCCGAAAATATTGTTAGTAGTATTGATCCAACTACGGTAAGTACCAGTAAGACGACTTGCCACCAACGGTCTTATCAACTTATACTCCCTCCCTCCCATATTAATTGTCGCTATATCAAATGTATTTTAGTGCTGGATATATCCGTTTAAGCGACAATTAATATAAGACGGAGGGTGTATGTCACAAGTTAACTAGCCACCCATTGGGACTCCATCAGATGGTTGTTGTGTCAAACGGGAGCAAACGGCCCAGAGCGTATGTTAATTACCCACAGAGAGTACAATTCTCTGAAAAGGAATCTTGAAATTCATGTATTAAAATGAATGTTTTACATTATTTTTAGAAAAGCCTAGAAACAATGTTCATGGAGTTTTAAAAATTCATGAGCTTTAAAAAATGTTATTTATAGTTCAAGTGAGCGAAAAAAGATGGTCATTTAGTTTAAAATATTTATTCGCAAGATTTATAATAATTTTTAGATATTATCGTTAAAGAAATTGTACTTCTCCGATGTTAGGCTTACGATGTGTTTAGGAGCAATTTTTATATACAAGAAAACAATGAGTTCTGAAGATTACAAGAAAACAATGAGTTCTGAAGATACTATGGTTTTACATACTTTCCGGTGTTTGATTTTAGTAAAAAAACTATGGTTTTAGTTCAATATTTACGGAATTGCACTATTTTGAAGTACATAAAAAGAAATCCGGACATCTTTTTCCAAAACTAGAGTATTGTTTGAAGCACGAAAATACTGCAGTTTTCAAATACTTAGAATTCAGAAATACTCCACTTCTTTGCCCAACAGAACTTTTATCTAACACTGCCGGCGGGGCGCGTTGAGTTCCCTTGTGCTGGAGATGCTGCATGTAGCTCACAACCGCTTCGACATGGTTGAGCTGATCAGCCGGTGCCCTCGCCTGCGCGTGCTAGAGGTATCCCGCTGCTGGGGTGTTGACACGGTCACAGTCCACTCACCGACAATTGAGGAACGTGTCGTGCAGGGGTGGCTCGTGGTCCCCGCGCTTAAGCAGTTCAGGTTGCGAGCCACCATAGGCAGGGACTTCAATGTGTTGTGCGTGGCATGTACAAGGAAATGCTCAGCATCTTCGAGGCAAATCCATCCATGCAATGCTATGTTCATCGCAGCTCTGGGCGGTTTTAACCAGCTTATTTATTGTATGGCTGTATGCTATCGTATGATTGTAGTTGCAACGAGATATGACATCCTCAATTGCCATCTTACTAAAATTTGAGCTGCTTCCCTGTCATCCTTAGCCTAGGCAACATGTTTGGCTGACGATTTCCGACAATGCTAAAGGCTTTTTCCCTGTGCTGATTTTTTTTCTGTTAAATTATGAACATGGTTCGCAGCGCTACATCCTCAGCAAGAGGGTGGCTACCGAGCTCCACGACGACGCCCCCAAAATGGTGACGACCTAACAAGCCGCAGTCGCCGAGATCGAGATGGTCAAGGGTTGTCACCCGGAGCCCTGATGTGGGGAAGGTAACCACAACGACGCCCCTAAGAGGGTTATGACACATGTAGGTGCCGCTGGTGCCGAAGCACCGAACTTTTGCTCGGATTTTGCACCCTGATAGAGAACTCGTGTTATGAACAGAGAGAGTGGCATACATGATGTTCACAAGCACCGCCACTACTACATGCATGTATGCATACTATGTTGAAACGTGAGTAAATTTAGTTCAAAATAGTATCACAACATTATTGCTAGTAGGATTAATCAAGTGTGAGTAACTAGACATGTAAGGAATCAACTTCGATTGGAAGATTAGGAGGATGGTTATACCCCCAACTCACCACATTTCAGGTGGAGGTGACTTTTTTGTTGGCAACGAGACGCCTGTAGTGACTTCGTTAATTTCATTTCAAGACTGGATTCAGTGACTCGACTGCTAATAAAGGTAGGATGTGCGTGTATGCATTTATAAGGGTGATTCATGAGTGTACACATGCATATGTCTGTATCGTGTTTCGCAAAAGAACTAGACATGTAAGTTTGTACGAAAGAATAAACTAGCATATTCAGCAAATCTGCATTGAACCATCTACGGTAAGTACTAGCAAGGTGATTCGATCTGTGCCAATCTGCATTGGCAGCAACAGTCTTATCACCATTTGTTGTTGTCCATAGTGGTGATGATGACGTAGTTGGGTGACGATGAGGGAGTAGTCAATGGAATCATTCAGTACGTTCTAACCCACTAATTGACTATTTCGACATTCGATACGTTGTGGAATCGTCTGTGGATTATTATAATAATTCTATTTTGTTTTCCGAAATGGGGAAGCCCCCGCCTCTGCATACGGCTATTATATCATTCTAATTACTTATTAGCTTTTCCTACTTTTGTTGTTTTTTGTTTTTCATGTTGTTTTTTCCTCCTAACTGAACTTCTTTTTACATCTAACATTTTCTTTTGTGGAATTAATGATTTTTTTTGGGATACATGAGTACTGTTTTGAGGTAGACGATAACTCACCAATTATTTTCAGGGAAATAAATTTATAATTTTTGTGAGACAAAATATTTTATTTTCAACGTCATGAACATTTTATGCAATGTACCTACATTTTATATTTTTATATTTCCTCCGGCCAATATTAATTGATACTCAAACTGATTTATCTAGACGCATTTTAGTGAGGAGATACATCCGTTTCAACGAATACTAATATGGATGGAGGGAATATAATTTTTAATTCATCTCATTGTAATTTTCCAAGTCATGAGCATTCTTCTACTTTTTTTTTAACTATATGCTTATGTTAAAACCATTTTTTTTGGAAACACGTAAATAATTTTCAGAAAAACATGAGCTTTATTTTTTGGAATGCATATTTTTAACTACATAAATATTGGGTATTCATTATCTGATATGCATTAGGAAAATGTTCCAAAATATATGAAAATATGTCAAAATATTTGAAATAAAAAGGCAAATAAAATAGGAAAATTTTAAAGTCCTGGAAATAAAAGACAAGAATGAGATGAAATAAATAAAATTAAAGCAAAAATGTAAATGCGGAAAGCATAAATAAGTATGAAAAGAATATATAAAATGAAAAATACAAATAAATGAAAATGCGAAATATAACAAAAAGTAAGGTATATATAAATACAAAAATAAAATTGTTTTTTGAAAGAAAGGAAACATATACATCACAACTTAACTATCTGACCCATTGGGACTCCATTAGATGCGTGTCGTTGGGAGCGAAATCCTGGAAACTATGTTAATTAGCTGAAGATTTACATGTTTTGCGGAAGTTTTATAACAATGCTATAGACCTTTTCCCTATCGTGATTTTTCCTGTTAAAGTATGAGCATGGTTGACAGCATTGGCACGTACAATGGGAGCTCATGTTCTCCAACTGTTATTAGGTGAGTTCGTGCATAAAATGTAAAAAAAAAATGGAATGAGACGGGAGGAGCTAGCTCGCTGGATGGGGGAGATATCTAGGGCTACCAACCCTTTATGTGCTACAAAAAAAACCCTTTATGTGCTACAAATGCTACTATTACAAAATAAATAAATACAATCTCTAAAAATTCAGGTTCAAATTTGAAAGTAGCATTGAGAAATAAAAAAGACAAATCTAGCATAAATAATCTCATTTTTTGCTTTTGTTTTTTGTGACACTAATGATACTATTCATACTAGATTTGTCTTTTTGTATCTCAATGCTCATTTCGAATTTTGACCTGAAAATTTAGAGTTTGTAGACACGTATCTTGTGAACACTCATATTTTTCTTTTTTGTAGATTTGTTTGAAATATTTAAAATGATTTTTTAATGGTACTACTTGGAGTACCTAAATAGGTGGCAGCACTAGATATTCTCTCCTCACTGGGCTTAATTTTTTTTACGAGTTACTAGTGTGCTGGTGATAGATACCCAGTAACCTAGTTGATGATGCACATAAGAGGGGCTATTTTTTCGTGTGTGGTTGCCTTGTTGGCCGATGTTGGTTAGTGTGAGTACTGAGTAGTAGCTGAGACCGCCTGGTTGCACGGCGGCAGGGGTGGGGGCTGAGATGCAAAGAGATCATATGTGCAGAAGCACGGGCCGCCAATGTACATGTGTTTTCGTACAGCCTCCGTATCAAAATATAACAAGATCACCGGAGCTTGAGAGCCAAAAACACCTTTTATATAGTAATTCAGTACGTTGTAATCCACTAATTGTTCATTTCGACATTCCATATGTTGTGGAATTGGGTATCAATTATTATTTTTATTTTTATTTACTATAACCATTCTACTTTTAATTTTTAATTGTTTTCCTACTTTTAGGGGGAATATTTATATTCTTTGAGATAGTAGATTTTTTTTAAATCTTGAACACTGTATGTGATATACATACATTTTTTATTATATTATTTTGATTATATAAAATTTAGGAAAAAGCAAGCGTCGAACACCTTGTATATGAGGCGGCGCGAGCGGGGTCCTGGACGGAGTTGTGTGCCTAGTGAGTCGACGAGTGCCGGCGGTCGAAAAATAACTAGTGGTTGGCGAGGTGAATCGGACAAGATCAGACAGCCTGCGGGAGCGGGCTTGTAGTGATATGCTGACGAGAGAGCGGTAGCCAAAGTGAGAGCAGCGAGGGAGGCAACCATAGCTGAGGGAGGAATAGAAGCGAATCGCTTCCGGCGTCGGCTTGTAGTCTCTGCTACGCGTCGTTGTGAAAAGGCGCCGCCAAACTTTCTCATGAAATGGGGCGACATCGGCAACAATTTGGTCAGGGTGGGAGAGGAGATGAACACGGGAGATACAAGGTAGGCGGCAGTCTGGATTGTCCGATCGGTATCGTGTGGTACACGTCTGTCGGTATCCTACGTGGCGTAGGTTTCCGCTTTTGTCCAGTACTCTCACGTCGCTTCCTATGGAGCGGAGTCGTGGTGTCGTACATTTTATTGGGCTCCTATGGTAAAAGTACTGCTGTTGGGGTTGCGACTAGACGTCATTTTTAACTCTAGATTCCCAATAGCGTTGGTGGAGATGCTCTCACCCGTGTTCGTGTAAACTTAACGATGCAATGATGTTTTTTTTTTCATTTGACGTGACGATGCAATGATCTTAGGTTGTAGACGCAATGCAAAGTCTGAATCTTCGTTCCTGAAAAAAAAGGACTCATCGGCATGAAACACGTACGTGATATCGGAAAAGGGAATACGTACGTTGACGTACGGTATTTACAGGATTTTAGATGGACATAGTCGCATTATCGGTGCTTTACTTAAACGAGCATGGTTGGTTAGAGTATTTCTTACTACCAATACAACAAACTTTCACGTGAGACCTGAAAAAGGTCACAAAAACATACGCAATTTCAGAGTTTTGAAACAGTGCGTCAGTGCATCATTTTACAGAAATATTCGTAGCAACGGTGGTCGGTGGTATTCGCTACATATAAGCCCTAGAGGTCTAAGTAACCTTCCACCAATCCGGCGGCAGGCGGTGAACGAAATGTAAATGATGGCGATATTCCTTCACGTTTCTGAACCGCCCGTAGCACTCCTCCTCCTCGCACATCACACTTTCAGTTCTCTCAGAGTGGTGCTTTCTGTAGTAATGTACCGACTCCTACAACGATAATACATGCAGGAGGGTTAGCAACAAAAGTCTACTAGTAATGGACTAGTACTGAGATGTACCTCGGACTTGGGAAGTACTGGGCACCAGGTGCCTTCGAAGCAGCAGAGATGGCACGGGGTCTGGCTGCTAGAGCAATCTGCCTGTGCCATGCAGTATTCTTTAAACAAGTTGACCATCCCTTGTGAGACAAATTCTCCACAGACCAGCTGGGGCAAATAAGAAAGCAAGTGGTCAGTCTTTTGTGCACAAAAAAAGCAGATTAATCAAGATAAAGTGCACAATCATATTACATGAACAGGGAATGTTACTGCCACCCTCTCAGGCACATGGATATCACCAAAATTTAACGGAGCTTGACTAGGATCCTTCGGCTTCTTGTTGCGTCCATAAATGAACGCATATTTCTTGCTGTTCTTGTTTTTCCTTGGATGCAGAACATTGGGGTTAGCTGTTTGTCCAGAGGAGTTCTCCTGGGAGCCAGATGCAGGGGCTGTAACGGTACTAGTTAGCCATTAAGCTAGCTTGCAACTTAGAATCAAAATTACCAGCTGGTCTAATCACAATGCAAGAGGAGGCATGCTTATACGTACCGATACATGCAGCATTCAGTGTCCGAAGAGAATCTTGGATAAACTTGATTCTGACCTTGGCATCACAACCTGGAGTGGAGTGCAAGGGGTAATCCTCTTCCCAAGGGTCTGTTGCATTCTTGATTTTCAAACCACGGCAGCAGTGAGCGCTTGCATCTCCAAGCTGATCCAGCATGTAGCAAAGTTCTGCACATAGAAGCGAGATTACGACAGATTTTCTGAAGGAACTTGCAGCTTCGTTCAGCAACGCATACAAATGACCGATCAGTTTGACCCTTCTTTCTTCATCCTGAATATTATCTTCCTGTTCCAGTCCAATGTTGGCCAGCATTACATAAACTCGTGAGCAGTATGGGTAGGTGTCGACCAAAGTCTCCGCAATGTCCAGTGCTTGATTGGCATGGCCCGACTGAGCTGATTTCCATAGCGAGGCTGACTCTCTCGGCACGAATTCATGGCAGATCATGGCTTTAAACTTTCTGAATTCCCTCTCCGCTTCAACCTGAGCAAGCCGGGCCCTGTTCTGTCGTGTGGAGCGGAGGCGTTCGTCAGACGTGGCGCGAAGGCGTAGGTAATGTCCGACGTGATGGTCGAACGGGTCATCAGGATTAACAATGCTGATAGCCCGCTGGAGCTCAGCCTGCGCAGCCCCAAAGCTGGGAGCCCAGAGCTTGAAGTTTTGTCCGGCAGCAAGCACTTGGGCGCGAGCCACCGCCGTGGAGATGCACCGGGGAGCGAGTGCTGCCGCTGCATCATAATAGGCTCTTGCAAAGGAATAGAAATTTACAACCAAATCTAAGGCCTCCTTCTCGCCAGACATCAGCCGCTCCATGGCATCGGCACCCAAGTAGTGAGACAGGTTCCCAGCAAGGTTGTTGACGAACGAGTACCTCGGGTACTCTCGAGCGAGCGCCTGGGCGAGGGCAATTGCCTTGCTGGTTTCACCATTATGATGGAACCGGAGGGCGTCAATGCACCTTCCCCGGATGAATTTGGTGAGCATATTCCCGGTGAGCGCCACGCGGGGCATGATCTCGCCTTCATCGAGCCGACGGGATCCCTGCGCGATGGTGTTGGAAACTACCTGCGACACGCCAGGGAAGGACGACGAGGCGCCGCGGTGGCCGGCCTCGTTGTTGCCCAGAGAAACGCCTGCTGTCTCCTCTCCCCTGAGGTCCGCCATGTTGGACGAGAGGTGGTGCACGTTGGTGAGGGTCAACTCCGCGCTGCGCTGACGCACCTGGGCGTCTCCATTGGAGGCCTCCTTCCCGGCGAGGGAAACGCCCGCTGTCTCCTCTCCCCGGAGCGCCGTGGAGGAGAGGGGGTGCACGCTGGCGAGAGCCAACGCCGCGCTGCGGCGGCGCACCTCGCCGTGCTCGTTGGCTGCGGTCCCGTTCCCGCCGAGGGCAACGCGGCGCATCGACCCTCGTCCGAGCGCCGTGGAGGAGAGGGGGTACGAGCGCCCGAGGGCCAACGCCGCGCTGCTGTGGCGTCCCTCGCCGTACTCATCGACGGGCGGTTTCTTCTCGGCGAGGGAAACGCTGGGCACGAGTGCCGTGGAGGAGAGGGGGTACGCGCGCCCGAGGGCCAACGGCGCGCTGCTGCGGCGTCCCTCGTCGTGCTCATCTGCGGGCGCCTTCTTCTCGGCGAGGGCACCGCGGGGTATCGCATCCCCTCCGAGCGCCGTGGAGGAGAGGCGGTCCGCGCTGCTCTCGCGTCCCTCGTCGTCATCGTCGGCGGCCGCCTTCATCTCGCCGAGGGAAACGCGATCTTCCTCGGGCGCCACCTTGGATGAGAGCCGGTGAGTGCTAGCGAGGAGGGTCGGGTTGTGCTCGCCCGGAGCCGCTCGGATCATCCTGTTCGACTCGGCCCCTTCGCCTCCGGCCATGGACGACGGAGAGAGGGTTTGCGACGGAGAGAGGCGGCTTTGATTGGCGTGGAGGTGAGCGTGGGTGGAGATGATTTTGTTTGATGCAAGACGCTTGGAGGTGTGACTTGTGAGTCGGTGGGCGAGAAGAGGGGAGGAGGTGAAGCCAAGTAGGACAAACATTTGCTTTGCAGGCTGCTCGTCATGATTTTTTTTTTTGTTGTTGAACCGCGCTGCTCATTGTCACTGTTTATTATACGGAATAACAATAAAAATAGGAGTTCCAGTTATCTTAATCGTGGAAATATTACCCCTCAAGTTGGTAAATATTACCCATCTATGCCACCCGTAAGTGAAAAAAAAACGATTACGTCGTTGAATTTACCCCGAAAGTTAAAAATAATTACCCATCATCGCCACCCATAAGTTATATGCCGTTTCGTTTTTGTTTCTGTCGATCCAACCCCAATGAGCCGCCGGCTAGAGAGCCTAGCGCCGTGCTTCTCCTAAAGAGCCGGCCTCCACCTCCATGCCAGTCTTCGTTGTTCGTGACGTTACCCACAAGCTATCACCTCGCGTCTCTGCTAACAGACAATGGGAACGGCGGTCATCTCACGTTGGGTCGGCGCGCTCTGCCGGCAAGACGGATGCTCATGTGAGCAAGGCTCAGCACAGCACAGGCCACTGCATCGTGTTGTTGGTCACAACGACCCCGTACTGCGGCTAGCACGGCAGGGCGGTTTACGTCGTTGAATTTACCCCGAAAGTTAAAAATAATTACCCATCATTGCCACCCATAAGTTATATGCCGTTTCGTTTTTGTTTCTGTCGATCCAACCCCAATGAGCCGCCGGCTAGAGAGCCTAGCGCCGTGCTTCTCCTAAAGAGCCGGCCTCCACCTCCATGCCAGTCTTCGTTGTTCGTGACGTTGCCCACAAGCTATCACCTCGCGTCTCTGCTAACAGACAATGGGAACGGCGGTTATCTCACGTTGGGTCGGCGCGCTCTGCCGGCAAGACGGATGCTCATGTGAGCAAGGCTCAGCACAGCACAGGCCACTGCATCGTGTTGTTGGTCACAACGACCCCGTACCGCGGCTAGCACGGCAGGGCGGTTGACTTGTGGACGCTCTAGCGGCCGGCCAGTGGCGACGAGCGGCCAAGGCTCTACCTACGCAAGTAATAGCTAGCTGACCGCCTTTACTCACCACCGGACGACCCAAGTCCGCTCTTGCTACACCTCCGCCCACAGCTCTCCCTGACCTGCAGCTGGAATCAAGAGCCTCGAGGTGGGGGCGCTTTCTGCCGATTAATTTTTGCGTCGCCACGAGAGGCTTTGAATCAAGCGGAGGCAGCGCAGGAGTGTGGTCACCTCCATCAATTGACTTCAGAAACGGCAATAACATGGCATCAAACGCTGCGTGATTTCTCATCACGGGTTACAGGAAAAGTCGAGAAGGCGAGAACCTGTATGCTGCGTTCAAGTGAGTGGCGCACTGTGAGTTTTTTCCCTCTAACTTGGCGTGTTGTGTCACGTTTGCTTGCGATCAGTACATGAGATGGGTCTCAAGCCGATTAGTCCAAGTGTGTGCATATCTCTATATTCTACTTTTTATTCTGTAAAGAATAGGCTATTACACAAAAGTACAAAGAAAATATTAGTTGAAAATATATGTATACATACATGTTAGAAATTCACCTTCATTGTTTTGTGGTTTTTTATTCAATCTTCAAGTTTTCTAACAACAAATGAGTTATATTAATAAAATATATTATATTTTCAAATGAAGAGCATTTAATCAGTATGATATACGCATTATTTTCAAATGAGGAACAAGTAGCCAAATCGGCTTGGTCGATGAGGCAATCAATGACGACAACACCATCATGCATGGACAACCGGGAAGCAGGATGGGGAAGGAGTGGACGATGGCGACCAATTTGCTTGGTTGACCTTGGCGAGGTCGACTATCATGAATCTCATCCAATGATGCACGACACGTCGAATATAAAGCACGCGTTCGGCAGTGTGATCCATAACAGTCCTCGTACTTTTTCTTCCGTTGCAACGCACGGGCACATTTACTAGTAACAATAAAAATAGGAGTTCCAGTTATCTTAATCGTGGCAGAGTAAAATAAATGGACAGAGTTATTAGCTTTAATCGCAACTTTGTTGTTAGAGTATATCTAGCACATACCGTAAGACCAGACAAAATCTTAATGGTTTTGACGGAAAAATGTCCATTTGATACCGCAAAATAGACCAATCCTTTTATTTTTTTGTAAGTTGAAACTTAAAACGAGTCTTCTCTACCTCGAATTTCGAATTTTGGAGACTAATTCTATAGTGTACCTAAAAGGCTAAAACAACTAGACAGCTGGTGAAATAAACTTTCATCTCTAAAGCATCCTGTCCTCACCGTTGCTAGCACCGTCCGAGGTCGATTCCGCGGCCATCCCACCGCCGATGCCGCTCCAATCCTAGCCAATTTACATTAAAATTTCAAACTCTCCGACGGAAGCATCACCATTACCGAACTCGAGCTTGCTGAAAATTAAAACCATGGGCGGGCGTGCTAGCTTGACAAACGAGTGCCCGGACAAACGAGCCAACAATTTGGTCTATCAAGAGTCCCGTCATAGGTCATTTTCGTGTCCGACCCGATCAGACCCGTTGAGCATGCTATTTTTGTGTTATATAGTTTGTTTTGCTGCATTTCGTCTCCAAATCCTTCGGACAACAACGTACTCTTCTACTCCCTCCGTTCCATAATATAAGATGTTTTAGTAATTTTCCACATTCGTATTTGTATCATATGTATCTAGACATGTTTTAGTGTATGTGTTCACTCACTTTCCATTCTTTTAGTCCGAATCTAGACAACATGTGAAACATCTAAAACATCTTATATTGTGGAACGGAGGGAGTACAAAACTAATGAACATCATCTTTTGAAAATTACGAGTATAAGCCTTCTGTTATCTGACAAAAGAAATTATAAGGCCTAGGCTGGGATCTCCCGTCATACCCTGTTTCATGAAAAAGACATGTTCGTGAGGAAATTAAGAACTGTCACAGGAAAAGAAAGAGGTAATTGCATGGGACACCCAGGTACTTGTCCGGCATGTGCATATCAGTCCCAGAACTTGCAGCCCGTGAAACCGCCGTCCTAGAACTTGACTGTCAAGTGCTAATCCCCAAAATTAGTCCGAATTGGGCCACGGTGGAGCGTGTGGGCCTTGGTAGTTTTACAGAAACCCCCTCCTTCGGACAGTGAGCATAGTTTTGCGAATTCCCCCCCGCTTGTTGCCGCGATGAGGGCCTTTTCCGTCGCCACCGTCTCCAAAAAGAAACAGAACGAGTTTGGGTTCCTCGAGCACGTCGCGGCCGCCTTCATCGTCGCCTCCGCGCTCGAAGACGGTGGCGTCGCCATGCCGCCGGAGCCGCGCTTTCGAAGATACGATGAAGAGGCGCCGGAGTACGGTACGCCCCCTCCCCCTTCCGCTTTTCCCCTGCTCTATTTCTTCTCCACGGGGGCGGGTCTTAGGTAGGGTTCATTGGGGCGGATGATCGCCATGGATTTGGAAGCTTAGTTTTGGGAGAAAGTTCGTTTTGGGAGAAAGCTAGGGTTTTTGCCATAGATTAGCCCAAATCTGGATGATTTTCCCCTAGGCAGAAACTTGATGAATATTTGGGAGTGTGCCCTGTTCTGTAGGAAAGTATATACTTTTGATTTAAATTGAGAAGGTTTGAAAATTTTGGGTTCAGTTCAGTGGAAATATTGATTTTTTTGCCTTGCTATGTGCTGATGTAGTTTGCAATATGTGTAATGCAGGAGAGGATTCAGACCTGTTCTCTGTTGAAATAGACCACAGTGGTTTCTTCTGTGGAATTGGTGCTAATTTGACTTATATCAGTTACTCAGTTGCTGTGTTTGACGATTGCGATGCTGATACTTGGAGCATTCTGTGGATTGATGAACTGCTCAAGTTTCTTGGCTATGAGAGGGATGGTAAATTGCAGGTGTACTGGAGCTTGCCAGGGAAGGGAATTAGTGAAGGTTTAGTGCTTGTCAAGTCTGATGCAGAAATAGTTCAGATGATACAGGCCAGCAAACAACATAAGACACTTATTCTGATGTTGGACCATTCAGATTTTCTGCAGGTCTTGAGGGATGATGTTATCATCAATGGTGGGCCCTCTTTACCTCCTGTGTTAAGCCCTAAAAAAATCCCTAGGACTGCTGCAACTTGTTCATCAGTACATGTAGCTACAGATGATCAGGAGAAGAACTTTGAGGAGTTTCAGTTAGAGGGAATGGAGGCAGAGAAGAGTCACAGTGACACTGATTCAGATTTTGTGGATAGTGATTACAATGCAGAGTCCGGAGATGATGACCTCTTTGCAGACAACGTCGACAAAGAGGTAAATGATCACAATGAGAAGGAAGTGTTTGAGGAAGAGGATGTTGGAGCAGCACTTGAGGATCCTGATCTTGACATTGGAGAAGAAGAAGCTAACAAGTTGAAGTACAAGTTCAAAGCCTTTGATCCCATAGTGGATATGAATAATCCAGAATTCAAAGTGGGAATGCTCTTTAGTGATGTGAAGGAACTCAGAAATGCATTGGCTGCATACAGTATAAGACAAAGAGTGAAATTGTCAAAACCAAAGAATGATACCAGAAGATTAGAAGCCAATTGCACTGGTGACTGTCCCTGGATGTTGAAAGCAGGCAAGGACAATAGATCAGGAGGTTTTGTTATCAGATCATATGTAGGAATGCACACATGTGAGAGGGTATGGCAGTTGAGAGAATTGACAGCTGAACGACTGAAAGAAAAATTCATTGATGAATTCAGAGATAATCAGAAGATGGACTTGAAGACATTTGCTGCAAAGGTGCAAAGGGAATACAATATGTGCCCTAACAGGTGGAAGTTGGGAAGGGCAAGGAAAGCTGCTTTGGAGGAGATACATGGTGATGAGGAGGCACAGTTTTTGCATCTCTGGGATTACGGGCAGGAGCTTAGGAGATGCAATCCTGGCTCAAGATTTTATCTGTCAACCAATGAAGTCAAAGTGCCTGGAAGTGCAGAAGCAAAGGAGCACCTTGCCACCTTGTATTGGTCCTATGATGCCTGCAAGAGGGGATTTTTGGAAGGTTGCAGACCACTAATCTGTTTGGATGGCTGCCACATTAAAACAAGGTACAAAGGTGTTTTGTTGACAGCAGTAGGCATAGATCCTAATGATTGTATTTATCCAATTGCAATGGGTATTGTTGAAGTTGAGTGTACTAGCTCGTGGGAGTGGTTTCTTACAACCCTTAAGGATGATTTGAACATCACCAATACCAGCCCATGGACTATTATGAGTGATAAGCAAAAGGTATGCCTCCACCAATTAATAGAATTAATTCTAGCATTTTTTTTTCATGATTTTTAGTGGACTGAAAATATTCATAGAATTAATTCTAGCAGTTTTTCATGATTTTTAGTGGACTGCAAATATTCATATAATTTTTTACATACATCCGATTCATCAACAAGTAATACGGTTGCTAAATTTCCCCCAATGTAACTACTGCAGGGTCTTATAAATGCTGTTGAAAAAATATTCTCCGATGCTGAGCACAGGCATTGTGTGAGGCACTAGCTGCAAAACTTTCAGAGAGCAGGGCATCGAGGTGAAACACTCAAGAATGACCTGTGGGCCATTGCCAGGTCAACAAACCTGCCAAGGTGGACCAAAAATGTTGACAAAATCCGGGTTGATAGTGAAGAAGCATATAAGTGGATTGAAGAGCTTGTGCCAAAGACATGGGTAAAGGCATTCTTCAGTGAATTCCCCAAATGCGACATGATATTAAACTCACCTGTGAGTGTTTATTTGTTACAAAGTATCACCTGGGAGTGTTAGTCACGACTAGTCACACGACTAGTCGCGCGACTAGTTCCGATTAGTCCCATGACTAGTTCCGACTAGTCGCACGACTAGTTGCGACTAGTCAACTTGTCGGTACCCAGAGACAACATTGCCGGGGAGTGCATTTTGTTTGCTATTCCTCTGTCAAACTCTGTCTGAATTTGCTACAAATTTGACTCTCAAAATTGCAGGAAACAGTATGAATATTTAACTGCAAAATATATTCTTTATTTCCAGTTCAAACAACACTACATATCAGCACTGAACATTCAGTGCACACACCCATTTCCCTCAAACAAATGCCCTGACACACAGAAAAGCAAGAACACAAACCACAATTGCTATCTCCTTCCTAACTCTACTTATCATCTTCAACCTGTGTGCTCTTTGCATTATTCTCTTCTCCTTCTTCATTTTCTTAATCTCACTTTCCAATTGAGATATCCTCAACTGCAGCTGGACTTTTTCTTCTTCCCAAGCTCTCCCATTTCTTCTCATCAACAGCTGATCCTTCTTAGTGTGGCATTGCTCAAATTCCAGGTTTTCCTACACACACAAAAAATGTGTGAAAACCATATGGCTTAACCAAACGGCACAACCAAATCACAAAACAAAAGGCCTGGCCTCCAATCTCTGTTAATCCTACGTACTGGCAGAGTGGCAGTGGCGCCTGCCACCTCTAGTCCAGAATGTTAAACAAGAGACAAAAAAAGTTGAGAAGATGGTGATTTTAGGTACGGGTGGATTGCGATTAACAGGTGGTTAATTGGCTCTGCTAGACCTTGTAGATGATGAGGAAGCAGGGGAGCACGACGCGGCTGTTCAGGACGACGAGCTCGCCGTCGCCCATGTCCACGGAGTCGGAGGAGCGGTGCCGTGCGCCGGCCGGACGCGTCCGGCGATGACACGGCACACCAGCATGGCCCTGCGGCCCGCGCCGGGCGACGATGCAGCTCTGGCATGAGCGGCGCCGCTGCAGGTGAAGGTGCGGACCACGGAGCCTGACAGGCCGAGCTGGCAGGTAGCGACGCCGGCGCCGAAGACGCCGCCCGCGCTCGCGCCAGCGGCCGGGCGGCACCGGAAGCGCATCATCACCTACGCCGGCCACTCTGCTTCCGCCTACGCCTGGCAGCAACGGAGAGCCTCGAATCGCACCCATGGGCTCTTCCCGCCACTCGTCGGCAAGCCTCAACCGTCGTCGCTGTGTGGGTCTTGCCGCCACTCGCTCTCCGTCGCCGCCTGGGATTTCTAGGGTTAGCACTCGATTTGGGGATTTCCGTCGCCACACAGAGCAGAGAGGGTTTCGTCGCCCACACAGAGTAGGGGGTGTTCTGCAATTATTACACCAGCGTGGCACAACACGTGTCATCTTGAGGACCAATCAGAACGAATATGAACCCGCATGTCAAGTTCTGGGACGACGGTTTCACGGACTGCAAGTTCTGGGACTGATATGCACATGCCGGACAAGTAACTGGGTGTCCCATGCAATTACCTCGAAAAGAAACGACAGCACAAAACAAGTAGTAGCACATTCTCAACTTGGAGCTCCGAAGGTCAATATGGACTGTTCGTGAGCTGTCATGTGCAGGCACATCATTACGGGTCAGGGGAATGTGTCAGAGCAGCTCTGGATTCTGCCTCCCTATGATCCCCTTCACGTCACGCACCAGACATTCTGTGCGTCCGAAGGCATCGGTGCACGACGTACGTACTGGCCTATGTACACAAACCATTACGTGGTAAAAGAGTCCATGCGCCAGATCTTTATTGTTTCAATCATATTATTTCTTTAATTATAGTTGGTGTCTTGGAGAGGCATGCTTTCCCATGCATATCCGATTGCTCTTATCTCGAACATGAAATTTGGCTTGCGCCGGAGGCTGAGAAAGTTCACTGGTCTACGAGATATTAATTATAACCAACCCGGTCAATTTTGTACTACTTTCCTCTGATTTGACAAATTTTGTAAAACTTGACAAATTTCTCGTATAATAATATGGAAGTATTAACTTTGTATTAATTTAACATCTCTACCCCTTTCCTCAAATCAGAGCAAAACTTTTCATCAAGAACCCAACCAATTCCCATGCCTATATAACATTGGGGTCGTTCTTGCAAGAGCTGATCACCGGGACAGCTAGCAGGTGGAAAAGCTCCTTGGATCACTGCAGATACCCGACCACGTCATCTCCCAACAGAATAGGAGTGCGGATTTCCCACGTGTACATGGACGTCCTACGGTGGAGTTGCACATTTTTTCATCCTCTCCCATGTCACGTGCGCAGTAGTTGGCGCTGGCCTCCCTTGCGGTAGTAAAACAGAGGAGGGACAGAAGGCGGCGCTGGCCTCCCTGTTGGTGGCCGGCCAGAAGGAGGAGGGGCTACAGCTCATCGTCTCCATCGATGGTTGTCCGGCTTGGTTCATCGGTGACGACGCCATCCCATGCCAGCGAACTGAAGCGACCCTGTTATCTTCCCCAACACACGCAACACGCGGCGAGCCAGCCTGTGCCCGGATCTAGGAGGCTCCAACAATTTGTTTGTGGATTATGCTTGGTTTATTTCTAGTTTCGTTGGGAATTTGCAAGGGGATTGTTCCCAAATCTGGAATTGTCTCAAATTTCGTTCAAGTTTCACTGATTCACTTAATCAAGTATAAAACTTTGTCTAATCTTGTAAATTTGGACGGATTTGCATGTATGTTCTAATATTCTTGTGTTTCGTTTTGGGGTTTTTCAAACAAAAAATGTTACAGGTATAAATATTTAAAGATTATGTTAACTTGTCTATGTATCTCTGTTAAATCTTGAAACATGTATGAAACTGAAATATGTTGATAATTTAATAAACTCCTATGCGCATTTGTATTTCCTAGACGTACATGTACATGCACAGCCAGGCTAGCATATGTGCTGCTCAATCTCTCGTGCATGACCTGGTGCAGGTAAAAAAGTTAGAGCTACTCCCTCGGTATCAAAATATAAGATGTTTTAGCATTTGGCTTTCCATCAGGGGCGGCGGCAGGGGTATTCCCCTGTATTTCATGGAATACCCATGATTTTGTCAAGGAAAAAAAATTACATATTAGACCCAGCCCATCCCAGCACGCACACGCAATCCTGGCCTAATAACTCGCTGCCTCGGTCCATCGCTCGCTCCATCGCTCACTGCCTCGCTACATCACACGCATAGTCGCAGACGCGGAGACGCCCTTTGTCCTCTGCCCTATCCTGACCTCGACCACAACTGACGAGTGACGACCAGGACGAGCCACCGCCCGCCGAATCGCCGATGCAGCCCGTAGCAGGCGACGGCCCTACGCCCCCGGCGGCGGCGCCCCGCCCCCCGCCCGCCTGCGCCCCTCCCCCTGCCCCGCGTCCGCGAGCGCAGATGCCACAGAAGGTACGGCCGCCCGTCTCGCCTCCAAAAGCCCAAATCCCCAAATTCGTGGATTGCTTGATGCCTTATTTGTTTAATTGCTTGCTCCTGTTAGTTCATTACATGCAAGTTTTTAATTTTCTATTTCTTGTTTTCTTGTACCGTAGAACAAGAAGAGTGGTGTTGGTGGCAGTAGCATATTTGCAATGTGGGAAAAGGCTTCAACGACAAGAAAAACAGATGAAATGTCCACACCAAATCAGACAGCAACAACATCTCCTGTTAATATTGATAGCAATTTGCAATTGGTGCTATGGCAAGAATCGGAGAGTAGAGCAGAAACCTCAACACCTCATGTAGAAGTAAAAGATGATGAATCTATTGATGAAGATGATGAACCGATGCAAGCAGATTTGGAGGCACTCGAACATGATCCTGGGAAGCAGATCCCCATCTCAATGTATGCTGTCAATGACCAAGATAGAGTACGAAGGAGATATATTGAGATGGGGCCATGTCAACCAAAGAATCATAAGTTTTTGAGTTCACAAATAAAGGTGGAAGAGAGCGTCGCTTTTGCGGTGCTTGGTTTACAGAGTTTCCATGGATTGAGTATAGTGTGGAAAAAGATAGACCTTTCTGCTTCGTTTGTTATTTGTTCAAGGATAAAACAAGAGGTCCCGGTGGAGATGCTTTTGTGAAGAAGGGATTTAGTAACTGGAACATGAAGTCGAGATTGAAAAAACATGAAGTCGAGATTGAATAAGCATTTTGTCCGGTTCGTTTATTTGCTGCTTATGATCAAGATAAGTTGGTTAAGCTTGCTACAAAGTTTTATGCTTCCGATTTTACCAGTGATGAACTGGCAAGACTTCCATGGCAACTAAACATGTATGTTGCTAATGTGCGTAGAGATGAAAGGTTTCAAAACTTGAAAAATCTGTGTGAGCTTTCAGTTATGCTTGTAGAGACAAAGAAGCATGAACAATATCATATTGTTTACAAGCTTCTTAAGTTGGTATTGATTCTGCCAGTAGCCACTGCTAGTGTTGAAAGAATATTATCTTCAATGAGCTATGTGAAGAATAAGCTAAGAAACAAAATGAGTGTTGAATATTTGAACAATTGTTTGGTTACATTTGTTGAGAGAGAATTCTTCAATCAAGTAAAGGATGAGGATGTCATTAATCGCTTCCAAAAAGGCGACCGCAAAGTTATATTGTAAGATGCGATATCATCACTTTATCAATCAAAAGGTACTTATATATTCATGTCGTTATGGTCCCATACATTGAAATATTGCTATTGTTGTTATGCTAGTGTTGTTTTATTCATATATTGCTAGTGTTGTGTTGTTTGATTTATATACTACATTTAGAGCAAAAAAAATGTTTTGGACGGAATACCCAGGCTTCAGTTCCTGGTGCCGCCACTGCTTTCCATCCGTATCTAGACATGTTTTAGTGCAAGATTTATATGAACCTTACACTAAAACATGTCTACATACAGATGGAAAGCCAAATACTAAACCATCCTATATTTTGATACGGAGGGAGTAGATTGCAAGGGTAAACCTTGGACAACTCTAAACACATCTTTAATTTACACCTTCATAAACAGAGGTAAAAGCAGAGTACGCGCGTAGCTGCTAGCCCAAACTTTGCGCTAGAGGTGACTCCGCCTGAACAGCGCCGCTTGTTCAAGAACTCAATGGCCAAGGTGGCGTGCAGTGCGTCCTCGTCCTCGATCACAATCTACGGTGTGTACACCTCCTCGTCCTCACCCTGCATAGGCCGTCGGGATCTTCTCGGCGTAGAACCAGAAGTGCTCGGCCGCCATGATCTGGGCCGACAGCCTCACTTTCGCCGGCCCCAGCATGCCCTCCGCCACCGCCTTGGTGTGCTCGTACATTCCCTTGTAGTTCACCGTGGTCGAGTACGGCTGGAGCTGCTCCTCCATGAAATCCACCGTAGCCGCGCACTGCCGCGGTGCCGCTTGCCTCTCAACGACCTCCTCGTGAGGTACTGCAGCTCCTCCGTCATCATGCTCCTCAGGATGCCGCCGGGGGTGACGTTGAAGTTGAACACCTCGCCGGTCGCCGCCTCGTGACCTGACGAAGATGACCGACACCACCGCGCCCTGCAGCGGGTCGGTCTCGCGGGCGACGAGCGGAAGGCCGAGCACGGAAGAGCACGCGGCGGGGTGGCGCCGTGTCCGCCCTTTCACGTGACGGTCGTCCTGAAGCGTGCGCCGGCCAGGAAGGGGCATGGCCGGGACCCCCACCCACGGCACTCTCGGAGAGTTGTGTACGCGCCAGTATCAGTATGGCCTCCTCCGCCGGCTAGAGTATCAGCTTCACCGTGGTCGCCAGGCTGTTCTTCCTGGCGTACGACCTGGCCGAGCTCGGCCTCAACCGCGCCGCGCCCGTCACCGTCTTCTCCTTCAGTGGCCCGAGGGTGGGAAACGCGGCATTCAAGGTCCGGTGCGACGAGCTCGGCGTGAAGGCGCTGCGCGCGGCCAACGTGCGCGACCCAGTCACGAGGATGCCCGGCGTCTTCCTGAACGAAGCGACGACCTGTCCAGTGTCGGCGACCTCGCCGCCGTGCACGACATGGGTACCTACATCGCGCTGGCCAGAGCGGACGACGGTGGCGGCGGCCGCGCCGTGATCGGCAGGGTGGTCGAGTTCGATGCGAGCCGTGTAACGGGACGCGGTGTGGGCTTGCGGTGTGCCTGCCGCGATGGCCAACGCGCTGTTGACCCTGCGCAACGACGCCCACAACCTGTTTGACGTAATGCTGTCGTTTTGGGGGCAATATTTTGGGTGTGACGGTGTGGACAATAATTTCATTTTCATCATACACCCAGTGAGTTTTATCGGACACAAATTAGACGTTTCTGGTAGAGATGCTCTAAGTGAAGTAACTTGGCGGATCTTAGCATCGTGCCCGCATGCATGCATCTTGCTATCTTCCACAGTTCCGCCAACGCTAGCTCTTGAACTCCCAATCTACCGCAAATAATTAGTCAATCGTATGCGCGTGAGGCCGAACAAAAAAACATAGTACGGAAACATTTTACTATTATTAGGTATAAAGATAAAATAAATCAATAATATTGGTATCGGTCTCATATTTTTGGTATCAATCTTGTATCGCCTATTTTACCACCGTTAGATCAAGGTGGATGGATGGTTTAAAATGCTAACCATTGTAAAACTTGTAATAAATATATGTGAGGAAAATGAATGTTCTATAGAAAAAATGTGGACTGAAAGGGGAGAAAAAGGAATCAGAAAGTTTTTCAACCTATAAAGTTAGGCGCCAAAATTTATTGATTTAAGACTATGTGTGAGGTAGCAGAGAAAATTGCACTTAACACCATTCTTTGGTAGCATCGTTGCACATAGCACAGAATCTAAATTTGTTTTGCATGGGACTAGACCTGGGCATTTCTCGGGCCGGGCCAGGTTCGGGCCGCGCCTAGAAAAAGCCCGACATAGAAAATCCAGGCCCGAGCCCGGCCCGACTGTCGGGCCGCAGAAATCAGGCCCGAGCCTGACAAAGCCCGACCAGCCCGGCCCGACTGCAGCTAAAATCTTGTTGCGTGCAGGCCCGAGCCCGGCCTGATGGCACAACCGGGCCGGGCCTGGATGGGCTTTTCGGGCCTGGTCGGGCTGCCCATGGCTAGGCCTACATCGGACCCCATATTTTGGGCTAATGACTTGCACCCAGTCCACATACATGATTTAAGCCCCTAAACACGTATCTGACCAGTGGGACTATATTTGTCCATGTAATTCTCCAACGAGCCTCGTTACGGGTAGAGCCTTTCCCTCGGTCTCTACCACACCTTCTCCAACTCGCGGTACGAGAGCTCACGGTCGGGGAGCGGGGAGATGAGACCCAATCATGAAGGCGGTCGCGGCGGTGGTGACGGCGGGAGTGGAGCGCCGGCGACGAGCGTGATGGATTTGGAGAACCCCTTATCCTTTGCTTCACCACTCGAGGTTGGGGCGCGACAGTTGCTGGCCGGAGAGGGAGGCGGTGGCGGCGCACCGACGGTGAGGACGAGACATTCTTTGTGGATTTGCAATCAAGCCACATTCTAGGCCAAAATTGCTACTATTACTTGCTCAAACTGTAATTTAAAAGGACACTTATAAACCACTTGTACCCAACCCTTGGAGCCTCACCTCGCAATCAGGAAGGCAGGGCATCGGGTAATTCTCTTCTAAACAGTCACTATCTCCCTTTTTGCTATTGTGTTGAATTATGTTGACGATCATAACTCATCATATTTTGTAGAGCAATCGAACTTGTCCTGATGCCGGTCCTGCAATGCCTTGCATCTCCACTGCCTGCACCAACACCTACATCACCTGCACCACCATAGTGCCAACCTACATCAACTGCACCACCATGCTGCAACAACTGCACCACCACGACACCATGCTACAGAACCTCCACCACCTGGAGCTGCACGCAAACTTCCTTATGTTCGTGGGACGTGAACAAGAAGGGGTTGGCACCAACCAAGATAGAATCAGCCAAGCTCCCCAAACTCTAGGTTGTATGGCTATTTCTCACCGGGTCGTGATGCGCGAGAGATGAGCCATGTAATGATTGCATAATCTAAAGACTCTGTATTTTGTACGTGCAAGGAGTAAAGTGTCGTGAGACTTTGCCTGTGACTTGTTACATGACGCTTATCTTTTAGAGCTTGCGAAGTGCATTTAACTTATGATATACATGATATTATATAGATGCACAAATAATTTGGATGTTCATATTGTCTATGTTTTCTATCATTATGATGCCCATTTTTTTAAAAAAATTGTATAATTTTGGTATAGGGTATACAAATATGGGCCCACCGGTGAGATACATGTTAAGGGGCCTAGATCATGTATTTGGGCTATGTGCAAGTTAGTGGCCCAAAACATAGAGTCAGCTGCAAAAGGAGTTTAGATTTTGCGTTCTGTGCAACGATGCTACCAAACAATGGTGTTAAATGCAATTTCGTCGATCTATTTTACAAAGTATGTAGCACGAACTCTCCACAAATCGATGGCATAGATAGTTTTCAGATATCAAGTACATGCGGAGTCGCATATTCTCATAGAACAAGGGCATGCATGCACTTCGGAAGTCGTGGTAGGATGGATGTCGACGAAGCCTGACGAGAGCCAGCCATGAATGTAGATGTCCGGTTTTTGTAGGCATTGTGTTTTAATCCATTTTGGCATCTTGATGGCATTTACAGAATAATTATCTTCAAAAGGTTTTTTTACAGAATAAAGAGAAATTGGACACACATTTGTTATTTGCATGATTATATCATTTTTATGTATTTTGTCGGACTAACCTATTGACAAGATGCCAAGTGACAGTTTCCTGTTTTTGCTGTCTTTTTGTTTCAGAAATGTACTTCTGGAAATATTCTCGGAATTGGACGAAAATTTACGAGGAATTTTTACTCGACGGAAGGCACCAGGACACCAAAGGGCAGCCCTGGGGGCCACCCACAGGGCAGGGACGGCCTCCTGCCGCGGCCCCCCTTGGCCCACAGGTGGGACCCGCCCCTGCTCCTGGTAGGTCCCCTCGGCCCCCTTCGACGCCTATAAATTCACATTAAACCAAAAAACATCGAGACGGCCATTATTTTCCAGAAACTAGACCCCAACGCGTCATCACCGAAAACCCTAGTTCGGGGTCCAATCTGAAGCTGATCCCGGCACTCTGCCGGAGGGGAGATCGATCCCGGAGGGCTCTTCATCGTCATGCCTTCCTCCGGGTTGATTTGTGAGTAGTCTCACCTTGGACTACGGGTCCATGGCAGTAGCTAGTTGGTAGTCTCTCTCTTGTGCTTCATGTCTTATGATCTTGTGAGCTGCCTAACATGATCAAGATCGATTATTGTAATGCTATGTGATGTGTTTGGTGGGATCCAATGGATTATGAAGTTATGTTCAGATTGTGCATGATTCTTATATGAGTAATTTATGTTCTTGCATGCTCTCCAATGTGCGTAGTTACTTTGGCCAAGTGATTGTGTGTATCTCCAAGAGAGGGTATTTATGCTAGATAGTGGGTTCATGCCCTCTTTTGTTCCTGGGCACGAGTGACAGAAACGTCTAAGGGCGAGGGTGTGCTGTTGCTACTAAAGGTAAAACATCGGTGTTAATGTCTATTTTGATATTAGTACTGCTTACTTCATGCATTTATTTAATGCAATTGTCTGTTGCTTGCAACTTAATACCGTTGGGTGACAGGCTGGATAGCGATCCCACGGTGGACTTTTTAGACAAAGACGCAGTTGGACTCAACGGTCTTTGTTCCTTGTCGTGATGCTTCCATAAATATTATCATGTCCTTTTTGTCATAGCTAAATTGGGTTTGTGTCATGATCTTGTCAATTGCCTAGCTGTAATTCGTTCACCCATCACATGCATATTTTATTTACTTGAGAGACTCCACTAGTGAACCCATGGCCCCCGGTCCATCTTTTTACATCGTGTACAACCTCATTTACTTGCTTTTAATTATCATTTTTTCTATGGTCACTTTTCATATTTTATCTATTTCATCATACAATTAACCGCTTTGTTTTCTGCGAGACCGGAAAGATTGACAACCTTTCCGTCGTTGGGGGCAAAGTATTTTGGTTGAGTGTGTGCAGGTCCACGTCTGTTGAAGATCAAGCGCTAGAGATCTTCAACATTCACCTTGTTGTTGATTTCAAAGTCCTACTGGTTCGATAAAACCTCAGTTCGTTAAACGAGGGAAAACTGCTACTAGCTGCAATTCCGCTTTCGCTTGGGGAATCACCCAACTTATTTTAATACAGCAGCAATCACCATAAAATAACACTCCACCTTGACACAAATTCCATCTTGTAGCATCAACAATCCTTCACCCTGAAACATCAAAGAAAACACTTTCGGGCGCCACCTAGCCTCTTGGGCTAAACAGTTATACCAACTAAGCTCGAGCAAAGCTCAAAATTAGCAACAGGAACTGGCTTTGTCATTATATTAGCAGGATTATCATGAGTACTAATCTTGCATACCTTCATCTTACCTTGTGCAACAACATCATGCACATAATGGTATTTGACATCAATGTGCTTTGTTTTCTCATGGAACATCTGATCCTTAGTAAGGTAAATGGCACTTTGACTGTCACAAAACAGGTTAATGCAAGTATCATCTCCACAAAGCTCAGCAAACAGACATTTCAGTCAAACAGATTCTTTACATGCTTCAACAATAGCCATGTACTCAGCCTCAGTAGTAGATTGTGCAACAACACACTGCAAGGTAGCCTTCCAGCTAACAGCACATCCACTAACAGTAAACACATAACCTGTGAGGGACCTCCTCTTATCCAAGTCGGCAGCAAAATCTGAATCCACATAGCCTACGAGTCCCTCACCAGTCTTTCCAAACTTCAGCAAGCGTTGGATGTGCCGCGAAGGTACCTGAAAATCCACTGAACAACTTTGCAATGTTCTTTACCAGGATTAGCCATGTATCAACTGACCAAGCTCATAGCATAAGATAAATCAGGTCGAGAACACACCATGGAATACATTAAGGAACCAACAGCACTAGAATATGGAACTCGTGACATGTACTCAATATCTTCGTCAGAACTAGGACATTGCAATGCTGACAACTTAAAGTGAGGAGCAATAGGCATACTAACAGACTTTGCATCATGCATGTTATAACGATGAAGAACTTCTTAATGTAATTCTTCTCACTAAGAAATAGCAATCTAGATTTTCTGTCTCTTAAAATTTCCATACCTAGAATTTTCTTAGCATGTCCAAGATCCTTCATCTCAAATTCACTACTCAATTGTTTCTTCAACGTAGTGATTTCTTTCATGCTCTTGGGAGCAATCAACATATCATCAACATATAGCAGCAAGTATATAGGCGATTCATCAACAAATTTAATGTACACACAGCTATCATATTCAGACCTCTTAAAGCCATGTGACATCATAAAAAAATCAAACCTTTTATACCACTGTCGAGGAGATTGTTTCAAACCGTAAAGGGACTTCTTTATCTTGCACACGAAATCCTCCTTACCAGGCACTATGAACCCTTCTGGTTGGTCCATGTATATCTCCTCCTCAAGTTCTCCATGCAAAAACACAGTCTTCACATCTAACTGCTCAAGCTCAAGATCATGCATAGCAATAATACTGAAGAAGAAATGGCGACTCCAACCCCCTCCCACCGACCTTGACCTAGCCGCCGGCGATCCCATGTCTCCGGCCGCCAAAACCCATTTCCACTCCGACCAAAACCTTCCCCTCTACCCAATGCCTAACCCTAATCCCTCTAAACCCTTTCGTTGGAGGGATTGAACCTGCATGGCGTTGGAAGGCGACGTACTCCACCAACGTGGATCTGGATCGTGGACGCAAGAAGACGTATGATGGATCTCTTCACCTATGGACTCATCGGGATTGGATTGTTCTCAAGAGTGCTAAGGGGAGGCGATCGTTGGCCGTCACCTTCATCATGGTGAATTCGTAGCCCCTGGATCTGAGGTAATCTTTCCCTCGCATTTTGCTTTGGTGGGAGACTGTTTGGAAGCCCCCTAGATCTGGCTTCTAGTTCTTCCACTGTTAGGTTTGGTGCTGATCAGGTTGATCTGGCTCATCCACTTGATCGGACGTCACATGTTCATGATCCGCTCTCCTTGAAACTGGACTACTCCCATGGCATGAATTTTGCTAAGGAGATTAGAAGGAAATTTCATTCTAGGGTGCATCCATCCCTCAATTCTGGTCATTTCATTATGGTCGTCTCCTTTGATAGAGCCAGTTTCAGATTGAACCCTTTCTCTGTTGGTTTGGCACTTGAGGCAGCCATTGGTGGTTCATGTGATGAGATGAAAGTTTCTGATCTCAAAGACAGGGTTTTCTCTTTTAATGTTTCCTGCAAGGCAGTTGGCTTTCAAATTTATAATCTGCGTAAGTTTGAATGTAAGCAGTTTAAATGTTTTTTCCATCTCTGGGGACGTGGGGGTCCCAATTGGAGAAAGGAATTCAGGGATTGGCAGAGAGAAGAAGATGAGGAATGGATTATTGTTAGCCCTTCTAAGAAAAGAGTGATGCTTGGCCTACAAGCTCTCAAACTGCCTAGTCCAAAATCTATTTTGCAGCGTGCTCATGGCACTGGTCGGCGCCTGAACTTTGCTGAATCGTTGAATTACACTGCTTGCAAGGGGTATATTGACCCTGCCTCCGCTCCAAGGCAGCCAGAGATCACCTACAAAACAAAGGCGACGCCAGTGATTCGTTTTGGCTCCTTTCGTCCTATTGACTCCATTGACAAGGATAGTATTGATTCCACCAATGTTGTTCTTAATTCTTCTGAGCTGGGCGCGTCAAATGGGGTTTCAAATGATCTGACCGATACTCCTCCTACGGCCCATGTGCTGCAGTCCAACAGGACAGAGGCAGAAAACAACTCGCCCCACAACTTGCCCCATGCTGAGCCCACTGGGCTGGAGGAGGTGGTTGACGATATTGCTTATCGCTTCTGGAAGTGTGGACGGTGTCTTTCCATGGGCCATGACTCTAAAGATTGCGTTAATAGGGTTCGTTGCAGGAGTTGTTTCAAGCTGGGTCATTATCGGAAAAACTGCCTCTCCAAAAAAGAAAAGATCTGGGTACCTAAGAAGTCTAGTAATGATACCGATACCGGTCACATCAAGGACACAGAGGCTTCCCCTGCCGTTTCGTCTCCAAAAACCCCAACCCCTGTTTCGACAGCTCCGACTTCGCCGCCCCCCTGCCCTCCTCCTCCGCCATTGCCGTCGGCTTGCCTGAGTTCTAGTAGCTGCATGGCGGCTTTCGAACTTGACCCGGGTCGGTTTGTTCCTCTGGGTCACGAGATCATCGACGGTGGCCCGACGAGACTTCCCCGCACCTATTACAACTCTTCGGTCAGGCCGCCGCGCCGACATGGTGCCTTCTGTGTGGCTTCGTTGTTGCCTCCGCAGCCGCAGCATCAAGAAGCTCATTGGAGGGAACAGGTTAGAATCTTCATTACTGAGGTGTTGGAGCGCCAGGTTCGATCTGTTAGTCCGTGCTTGTTTGGGATTGGGATGTTTGAGCTTAGTAGCCCTGCCGCTTTATCTGCTTTGGTTCACCATGGCCCGTATCATCTACACAATAATGTCTTCGTTAGATTTGTGAATCATGACAATAGAGAGAGGATTCATCGGGCAGCGCAGGGATTTCGCCGTGGTTGGTTGATGCTGCTAGGTGTTCCTTTGGATTATAGGAACGATTATGATATTACCAATGCCATTGCTGCTTTTGGGAAGTTCATTAGTTGGCACCAGGATGATGCGGTTAAAGACCGAACACTTGTTTATGCAGCTTTCAATTCCCTGGCACAAGTTCCCCGTGATGTTGTATTTGGGGATTACAGTGATTTAGGAGCTGTGAAAGAAACCTGGACAGCGCCTTGTTATATCCTCAGTGCAGATTTTGCTGATGTCATACCGGGAGATGAGGACCCAATGCCTTTCGATGGGAACCCACATCCTTTACCAGGTAATTTAGTGGAAGATCCACACATGTTTGTGTTGCCCCAGTATCCTGAAATTGGGTGGAATGGTGACCACCATAATCCTCAGCATAATGAGGAGCCTATCCCTGAGGTGCAGGACCAGCCGATGCCACAAGAAGAGGAAGTTGAACAACCTGAGGAGATGCTGGTTGATAATTCCATTGTGCTTGATCTTTCTGGGAACTCTAATGATTCAGTTAACCAGGCAGACTTTGAAGTAAATCAAGTTAATGGCCTTGCTCTTGTGCCAGGTCAGCAGATGTTGCAAGCCAACAATGTGGTGCAGGTGGGCTTTATGATGTTTGGGCCTGCTCTTCCTCCTGCCATGCTTTGGGACAGGGCCACAAATTTTATTCTTCCAAGGTTCTTGATGAATGAAGGCCCAAGGCCTGCTCTGAGGATGGTTTGTGCTACAGCCTGCTCTGCCAAGAGATCTGCTATGGTTGCCTTTGATGAAGGAGTTTCTTTTGCACCTCTTGCCTTTGGTTTTGTGGCCTCTGATTCTAGGAGATTTGTGCCTCCTTTTTGTAAGCCAGTTGCAAGGGCTTTATGCTTCCCTGATAATGATGATTCTGATGATGCCTCAGCTGCAGCTCCAACTATGGTGTTTGCCTCTCCTTCTACAGCTAAAAGGAGGTACAATGTTAGGAGAGGGAAGAAGAATGTCCCTGTGGATGCCTCATCTGTCAGGAGGTCTGCAAGGCTTAGTGCTCTGTCTGATGGATTTAAGCCAATTCCTATGTGTGACAGCAGCTCTAAGAGGCCAGGCAAGAAGTCCAAGGTGAAGAAGCAGGACACAAAGTTGAAGGGGCAGAGTGATGCTTCGGCAGTGGAAGAATTTCCAGAGACTCCAATCAAGGTGCTGCAGAATGTTGGCAGGGTTTTAGGGATTGATGCTGCCAAGATCTCAGAGGAGAAGCTTACTGCCTCTCCTACGACCAAGACTGCTAAGAAGCCTGTTTAAATGATTTATTCAAATGACATTTGTATTTTGAGGGGTGTTCTTTGTACCCCTGTGCTCTGGGGCTTGTCTGAATTTATGTCTTTTGCCTTGAACTATGTTGGTGGCTGGTTATGCTCTATGGCTGGTGTGTCTTTTGCTATGCATGAGACTGTGCTTTCGTGGTACTTTGTGTTTTATAAATGAATAGACAACAATCTCGTATATGGAGGGTGTTATGTTGGAACGTGCGTGGACTAAATGCTGACTCTAGGCATAGAGCCTTGCGTTCGAAAATTGAAGAAAGTCAAGCTACTGTGGTGTGCATCCAGGAAACCAAATGTGAATATATTGATCATAAATTACTGAGGAAATTCTGCCCTAAACGCTTTGATAATTTTGCCTATATCCCATCTAAGGGGGCCTCAGGGGGACTGCTGATCTTATGGTGCTCTGCAATATTTAGTGGGAAGGTTGTGGAAATTGCTGATCCTGGTATAATTGTGGAGTTCACTTCGGTCCATAATGGTAATCTTTGGACTTTGGTTTCAGTGTATGGGCCTTGCAAGGGTGTTGAAAGGGACAATTTTGTGTCCTGGCTCTATGGATTACAAATTCCTGTTATGAGTAATTGGCTCCTGCTAGGGGATTTTAATTTCATTAGATCCCCTGATAATAGAAATAAGCCTGGTGGTGATGTGAATGAGATGTTCATTTTCAATGATATAATTGGGCACCTGGGCCTAGTGGAGTTGCCACTCAAAGGGAGGGCTTACACTTGGTCTAACATGCAAGCTGAACCCCTTCTTGAGCAGTTGGATTGGTTTTTCACTTCACCTAACTGGGTTTCTGATTTTCCTGACACTGTGGTGCTCCCCCTGGCCAATACTGCCTCTGATCATGTTCCCTGTGTGGTAAATATTTCCACTACCATTCCTAAGGCCAGCATCTTTCGTTTTGAAAATTTTTGGGTAGAGCAAGCTGGTTTTTTGGAATGTGTGTCTGCAGCCTGGGAGAGGGAGTCCCTAAAGAGGTCAAGTGCAGGAGTGTTAGCTGATAAGTTCAAAGCTTTGAGGTATTCTCTCAAAAAATGGCATAAGAGCTTGTCCAAGTTAAAGGCACAGATTGAGAATTGCAATAAGGTGGTGGCATTTATGGACTACTTGGAGGAGCAGAGGCCTCTGTTTTTGCCTGAGTTTAATTTCAGGAAAATTGTCAAGTTGCATTTGGAGGATTTACTTCTTATTGAGTGTAATTATTGGAGGAAAAGGTGCACTGTTAGATGGATTAAGCTTGGAGAGGATAATACCAAGTTCTTCCATGCTATGGCCACCACAAGATTTAGGAGGAATACCATTGCAATGCTGAGAGGTGATGATGGATTGATGGTGTCTGAGCATGAGGAGATGGCTGGCCTTTTATGGGCTGCATATAAGAATAGAATAGGGCTATCTGAGGGTATTGATATGCAGTTTCAGCTGAATGATTTGTTTGAAGAGGTCCCTGGTTTAGATAGTATTACTGTGCCTTTTTCCAGGGAGGAAATGGATTTGGTGGTGAAGCAGATGCCACCGGATAAGTCTCCTGGCCCAGATGGTTTTAATGGCTTGTTTCTCAAGAAATGTTGGCCAATAATTAAGGAAGACTTCTATAGGCTTGCTGATGATTTTCATTCTGGAGGGTTGCAGTTGCAGAATATTAATGGGTCTTTTATTACCCTGGTCCCCAAGTGTCAGTCTCCAGTTGAAGTGAATGATTTCAGGCCTATATCTTTGACAAATGTTTGCCTCAAGTTTCTCACAAAGTTGGTGGCTAATAGGCTGCAAGACCATATTTTGAGATGCATTCACAAGAACCAATATGGCTTTCTTAAGTCGAGATCTATCCAGGACTGTGTGGCTTGGGCTTTTGAGTATTTACATTTGTGTCATGTGTCAAAAAGGCCGGTGATTGTACTTAAGTTGGATTTTGCTAAGGCTTTTGACACAATTGAGCATGAGGCTATTCTGCAAGTGATGAGGGCTATGGGTTTTAATGAGTTAATGCTCAGATGGGTTAAAGAGATTCTATCTTCTGGAACTTCCTCTATTCTTCTGAATGGAGTTCCTGGAAAGCAATTTGTGTGTAAAAGAGGAGTCAGGCAGGGCGATCCTCTGTCGCCTTTGCTGTACGTGCTTGGGTCTGAGCTGCTGCAAGTTGTGGTGAACAAGTTGATGCAGGATGGGGAAATTTCTTTGCCAATTCAAACAAATGATCCTGATTTCCCAATTTTGCAATATGCAGATGATACATTGTTGGTTCTGCCTGCTGATTTAGGGCAGGTTTTGGCTGTAAAAAGTTTGTTGCAAAAATTTTCGGTCTCCACTGGATTGAAGATTAATTTTCATAAATCCACAATGGTGCCTATTAATGTGGACTCTGCTCAGATGGAGATTTTGGCCAATGGTTTTGGGTGTAAGGTGGAATCACCACCTTTCACATATTTAGGATTGCCAATGGGAACAACCAGGCCTAAAATTATAGATTTAATGCCTATTGTTACTAAGTTGGAAAGGAGGCTTTGTACCACTTCTTGTTTTCTGTCTCAAGGGGCCAGGCTTCAGTTGATATCATCAGCCCTGTCTTCTATGCCAGTGTATTTCATGTGCTCTCTTCAGTTGCCTGCAGGGATTATTGCTCAACTGGATAGAATTTTGAGACAATGTTTATGGAGGGGTAATTCTGACACTCCTAAACAAGCTTTAGCTGCCTGGGATATGCTATGCAAGCCCAAAATGAGTGGTGGAGTGGGCATTGTTAATTTCAAGAGACAGAATGAGGCTTTGCTACTGAAGCATCTGGATAAGTTTTATAATAACTCTGAGGTGCCATGGGTGCAGTTGATTTGGTTTAGTCATTATCAGAATATGGTGCCCCATGCTGAAAAACTTTGTGGTTCCTTCTGGTGGAGGGATATAATGAAATTGGTTAATGATTATAGAGCTGTTTCAGTGGTACAACCTGGAAAAGGGAATTCCTTCTTATTCTGGTCTGATAAATGGTTGTTCAATGGTTCCTGTCAGACCATTGCAGACAGGTATCCCAGATTATTCTCTTATGTGTTGGACCCCTTAAAATCGGCAGCTGAAGTATATGAGACAGAGGATCTCTCCTCTTTGTTTTACTTGCCTTTGTCTGCACAAGCATATCAGGAATTGGTGGACCTATCTGCAGCTATGCAGGCCTCTCCATTGTCTATGGATCGAGATGTTTGGGTTTATGTTTGGGGCCCAGTGTATACTTCGGCCAGATATTACAAGCATTTGCATGCTGAGGTTTCTGGGCTGGGTATCTCTAAGTGGATTTGGAGGTCGAGTTGTATCATGAGGACCAAGTTTTTTGCCTGGCTTCTGCTCAATGACAGGCTTAATACAAAGGACCTCTTGAAAAGGAGGAACTGGCAAGTGACAGATGACTATCACTGTGTACTTTGTCCCAATAGAAGTTATGAAGACAGGATGCATTTGTTCTTTGTCTGTAATTTCAGTCACAGAATTTGGACATATTTGCAAATAGATTGGTCCTTGGGACAGGATATTCAGTCAGCTGCAGTTCAGGCTAGGAAGGATTTCAAGCAGCCATTTTTTATGGAGGTGGTTATTCTGGCCTGTTGGAACATCTGGAAGCAAAGAAATGGTAAGATTTTTGAAGATGAAAGGCCCAGCTTTGCAGGCTGGAAGAGGGGTTTTGTTCATGATATTTCTATGCTTGAGCATAGAATTAAGTCTAAGCATAAACAAGCTTTGTTAGCCTGGATAGGCAGCTTATTGTAATCTTTGTATAAAGGTAGTAGGAGGTAGATGTTTGTAGATATCCCTGTACATATTACTTTTTTGGTCCACATGAAATAAAATACTGTGGGGCTTTTGCCTCACAGTCCTTATACCTCAAAAAAAAATAATACTGAAGAATGTCCGAATAGAACTATGCTTGACAACCGGGGAGAACACATCATTATAATCCACACCGGGAATTTGGCTGAAACCTTTAGCTACTAACCTTGCCTTAAACCTTGGAGGCTCATTAGGAGACAAACCTTCCTTTCTCTTAAAGATCCACTTGTAGCGGACGGCCTTCTTTTGTTTAGGCAAGCGCACAACATCCGATGTGCCATTCTTCTCAAGTGATTGCATCTCCTCATGCATTGCACCAATCAACTTGTCACGATGAACCGAAGCAATAGCTTCAGTGTATGTAGCTGGTTCAGCCTCATGCTCCACCTGTTCAGCACAACTCAGAGCAAAATAAACAACATCACATTCTTCAATTAATCGGTTAGGGGGAACAATGTTTCTCCTTGGCTGATCAGTAGCAATGGACGGTTGCTGCAAAATAGGAGGTGAGGTTTGCACAATCTCCTTATCAACAGTTTCTGTTACCTCCTCATCCAGGTGCTCCACCTGCAAACGAACCTGTGGTTCGTCCTTATCAGAAGAATCTGGCACAACATCAGTAGTCAAACTGTCCTGATACATAACAGATTCATTAAACACAACACTCCGACTGAAGAAAGTCTTTTTGGTTTCCGGATTCCACAACTTATATCCTTTCACTCCGGAACCATAACCAAGAAATAAGCACTTAACAGCTCTAGGCTCTAACTTTCCATTATCAACATGAGCATAGGCAGTGCTACCAAAAACTTTCAATTGTGAATAATCAGCCGGCTCACCAGACCATACCTCAATAGGAGTTTTCTTGTCAAGGGGGATGGACGGTGACCTGTTAATCAAGTAGAAGGCGGTGTTGGCAGCCTCAGCCCAAAAACGCCTGTTCATGCGGGCGTTAGACAACATGCAGCGAGCTTTGGAGATGATAGTCCTGTTCATCGGCTCCGCTACACCATTCTGCTGAGGTGTGTACGGGATGGTGTGATGCCTGACAATGCCTTCCCCCTGCAATAATCATCAAATTCATGCGAACGAAATTTGCCACCATTGTCAGTACGAAGCAACTTCACCTTCCTCTCAGTTTGCCTTTCTGTCATAACTTTCCACTCTTTAAAAGCAGCAAAAGTATCATCTTTATTTTTCATGAAATAAGGCCAAACTCTTCTAGAGTAATCATTAATGATAGTAAGCATATAACGAGCACCACCATAAGAGGGCTTACGTGAAGGCCCCCACAAATCAGCATGTACATAATCTAATGTACCTTTAGTGGTATGAACGAAAGCATTGAACTTAACTCTCTTATGCTTACCAAACACGCAGTGTTCAGAGAACGGCAACTTACTCATATTGCAGTCCTTCAACAGTTCTCTCTTGACCAATTCTGCCATACCAAGTTCACTCATGTGTCCAAGTCGCTTATGCCAAAGGTTAGTTGTACTTGGATCATCTTTAGTAATAATAGCAGCAGTACCAGACAAAGTGCTACCTCTAAGAATATATAACTTGGCAGAATTCATATCACCAACCATAACAATAAGAGAACCTTTCGATACCTTTAGGCATTTATTCTCTCCGCATACTTGTACCCGTCACAGTCAAGGGTACTTAGCGAGATCAAGTTTCTCGCCATGGATGGTATGTGTTTTACTCCCGTCAGTGTGCGTGTCCTCCCATCATGGGTCTTGATCTGAACAGATCCAACACCAACAATGTGACATTTGTTGTCGTTCCCCACACGCACAAAATCTCCAGTTTGCACAGCCTCATAAGAACTGAACCAATATTTGTTACAGCAAATATGAAATGAACAAGCAGTATCAAGAATCCACTCATCATCACGGGTAACACATGCAGCAAAAACAGCTAAGCATTCACCATCAGAACTATTATCACCAGCAACAACAACAACCTTACCATTACCATTACCGTCAGATTTATTTTTCGGTTGGTAAGTACCATTCCTTTTCTCCTTGTTCTGCACCTTCCAGCAATCATCAATGGTGTGATTGGTTTTCTTGCAGTACCTGCAGAACTTGTCTCGTCCTTTGGACTTTGAATGGCCTCTGCTCTTATCTCTATTGTCATTATTAAGTTTTGGATATTTTAGTATGTCACATATTTTTATAAATGTTTAACTAATTTATCATCTAGATTATAATAAGAATAATACACTTATAATCGAAAACTTGTGATTTCCAAAAAGGATCACTCATGAAAATAGAACAACAATTGTCTTTAACATGAATAACCGTCTCACATAAGCAAGACACACTAATTAAAATCACACTTAATTCAATTACGAAACTTATTCAAATCCTCTAATCCAAATGATAAATGTAGAGACAGATCGTTGCCAGCATTAACTCCTTGATTGCCACCATTCCGCAACGTCTTCCCATATCCTTTATGCAAATCTCAAGCAGCAGGTTCTATTTTCATAAAACAGAATGAGTATCAAATACTTATCGGAACCGGCACAATTACAATTTGGACTTTAAACACTTATAACATGTATGTCAATATATACTTTCTGCCTTGTCAACTTCTCTTGCTATGGGTTCCACTTTGACATGACGCAGCCGAGACACAAACTCATAGAAAGTGATCAAATCCCTTCCCATGACATAGTCTCCGACATAATTCTTGAAGCTGGGGAGAAGCTAGCGTATCACCCCATCTATCGCGAAACCGTCATTCATCTCGTGGTTCCAAACAAGCACTAGACGATGATGTATCTCATGCATTATCCTCAGGTGTTGTTCCAAGCAAGTGTTCTCTTCCATCTTGAGTGAAAGAAAACCGTTCAGACATTCAAACCTTACAATTCTAACTTATGCTGAAAAACTATTTTTCAGCTCATCAACAATCTCCATTGTAATCAAGTTCTTGAATTGTCTACTTAGGTCAGAATTCATGAAGGTGCACATCATCCACTTGACTTTCAAGTAGGTGGTTCAAAACCACTCCATGTACTCTTCATCGCTTGCAGAAAAATTTGGGTTTATCTCCTATTGGTTCTTCTAGCACGTAGAGCTGAGCATTGGTGTGTAGGACTTCTTTCAGGACGCAGGTACTACTCAACAAAATTTGACCCATCGAGACGCAGTTTTTCAGCAACGAACAGACTACCGTAGTCAACCATGATCTACAAGGATTTTTGTAAAGACATCTGGACTTTAGTTTATGATAATTTTAGTTCATCTTAATGAACTCCCACTAAACTCAACATCTCTCTGGTTGTTTTAGTGACACACGATCCAAATCCACTACACCACAACCGATCATCACGTGAGATGATGTAGCTTCAAAGGTGAACATCGCCATGTTGATCATATCATCCATATGACTCGTGTTTAGCCTTTCGGCTCTTGTGTTCCGAGGCCATGTCTGTACATGCTAGGCTCGTCAAGGAAACCGTAGTATTTCCACGTGTGTAAATCTGGCTTACACCCGTTGTATGTGAACGTAGAATCTATCACACCCGATCATCACGTGGTGTCTCAAAACGACGAACTTTCGCAACGGTGCATACTAGGGAAGAACACTTCTTGATATTAACGTGAGAGATCACCTTATCATGCTACCGTCGCGATCACATCTAAGCATAACAATAAGGTGCATAAAAGGATTAACATCACATGCAATTCATAATTGTGATATGATATGGCCTTTCTTCTTATGCTTTTGATCTCCATCTCCAAAGCACCGGCATAATCTCCATCTCCGACATGATCTCCATCATCGTGGCGCCATCACCATGGTTGTCCACCAACTATTGCAACTACAACTAATGCTACTCTTAGCAATAAAGTAAAGCAATTACATGGTGATTTAATGACACGCAGGTCACATAAAATAAAAGACAACCATATGGCTCCTGCCGGTTGCCGTACTCGACGACATGCAAGTCGCGAAAGATTACAAACATGATCATTGCATACATTATCACAAATCACATATTGGCCATACCACATCACATGACCCCCCCTGCAAAAACAAGTTAGACGTCCTCTACTTTGTTTATGCAATTTTTACGTGGCTTGGGTCAACGAGATAGAACCGTTCTAATCTACGCAAAACCACAACGGTGATATAGTAGTTGCTTATTTACTCATCCTTTTGAAAGGCCTTCCATTGAAAATTGCATCTTAACTAAAGCAAGAGAAACAGACACCCGCCAGCCACTTATGCAAAACAAGTTGCATGTCAGTCGTGGAACCGGTCTCTCGTGCGTGGACGAGTAAGGTTGGTCCGGGCCGCTTCATCTCACAATACCGCAAAGACGCAAAGTGCACGCGAGAAGGTAGCAACATAAAATATCAACGCCCACAACACTTGTGTTCTAATCGCACCAACATCTACGAATAGATCTAGGCTCTGATACCATTGATGGGGTCGCAGCATAGAAAACAAAAATTTTCCTACGCAACAAGCGGAATAAACCCCAAGGATCTAGATCTATTAGACGAAGGTAGCGAAGATGAGATCCAATCTCTTACCCTTGAAGATCAACAAACACGTTTTGTCGGTGCAGGGGTTGGCTAGTCGATCCCCGCAACTAGACTCATCTAGTCGCGAGGAGATGTATTTCCTCGAAGTCCAATCCGACGAAGTGCCACAAGGGGGTAGCACCTCCGCGGTATCCACACGTACGGCTCGATGTAGATCTCCGCCTTCTTGATCCCGCAAGGAAGGTGGAGATGGCTAGATGGATCTCGGCACCACGATGGTTGTGGTGGCGTTGATGGTGGAGAAATTCCTGCAGGGCTTCGCCAAGCGACTGCAGGAGAGAGGAGGGAGAGGGAGAGGGAGGCCGACGGCTAGGGAGCCAAGGGTGCTGCGCCCCATCCCTCCCCTCCTCCTTATATAGGCGTGAGGGGGCTGTGGGGGGCGCCCCAATCCCATCTAGGGCCGGCCAAGGGGGGAAACTTGCCCCCAAGGCGCCCAATTAGGGTTAGGGTTGCCCCCACCTTGCCTTGGCCGCATGGGCCTTGGGGACAAGGTGCAGCCAGCCCATGTGGGCTGCTTCACCTCCCCTCGGTCCATGTTGGCCCTTCCAGGTTCGTGGCCCCCAAGGTGGGACCCTCCGGAACCTTCTAGAATCTTCCGGTACTCTGCCGGAATTTTCCCGAACTTTTCCGGAACCCTGGAAACCACTTTCCTTATATGAAATTTTATCTCCGGACTCTTCCGGAGCTCCTCGTGATATCTAGGATCTCATCCGAGACTCCGAATCACCATTCGTTCATACCATCAATTATCTCATCGCTAACCCTAGCTACATCGGAGCGTTAAGTGTGTGACCCTACGGGTTCGAAAACATGCAGACATGATCATATCAATAATCAATAGCGGGACCGGGATGCCCATATTGACTCCTACATATTTAACGAAGTTCCTTATCGATTGAACCACGATGCCGGAGATTCTTAATCTCGTATACGATTCCCTTTGTCTCACCGATATTTAACTTGCCCGAGATTTGATCGTCGATATCTCCATATCTAGTTTCATCTCGTTACCTGGCAAGTTCTCTTTACTCGTCCATAATATAGGATCTCCGTGATTAACACTTAATCACATGGTTGCAACCTTTCTGATGCTATATTACCGAGAGGGCCCAGAGATATCTTTTCCGTCACAAGGAAGGACAAATCCCACTCTTGATTCATGTCACCCAACAAATACCATCGGAGATACCTGAAAGGCACCTTTATAATCACCCAGTTACGAAGTGACGTTTGATGTCCACAAAGTATTCCTCCGGTAAACGGGAGTGACATAATCTCATGGTCTAAGAAAACTATACTTGGCATACTAAAAGCGTTGGCAATGAAACTTGTGTGACACGATCAATTGCAACTCTTTATTATCGGGTCTTGTCCATCACATCATTACTCCTAATGATATGACTCCGTTATCAAGTGACTGTAACAAGTCCATGGTTAGGAAACTCTAACCATCTCTTGACTAACGAACCAGTCCGGTAGAGGCTTACTAGGGACACCTGGTTGTTTATATTCCACACATATATTATGTTTCTGGTTAATACAATTATAGCATGGATAATAAACTATTATCATAAACATGAATATGCTAATAAATCATTTTATTATTGCCTCTAGGGCATATTCCCAACAACTACAAGAACACCGACGAGATAGTGCTGGGGAGGCACTGGCCAGAGGTCATCTACCGCTATGATCTGAAGCAAGACGACGTCGTAGTGTTCAAGCTCACGGCAACAGGCTTCAAGATCGATATCTACAAGAGCATGGACTCGACTGCCAAGGGGTACGCTTGTCCTGACCACGGCTAGTACCAGCTTGCTCATTAGTGTTTAGTAGCTGCATTTTGATCAGGGGCATGGGATGCCCCTGCATAGTGTTCATCAGGGGCATGAGATGCCCATGTTTAGTGTTCATCAGGGGCATGGGATGCCCCTGCTAGATGTTAACTAGGGCTTAGAATGCCCAAAAACTTGTTTTGATCAGGGTGTTTACCTTCCCCTGCTTACTTTCATCAGGGTATGTGCTTTCCCCTGATGTGATGTAGTTAAAGTGCACTGATCCTACTTAAGTACTACCAGCTTATGATCCTGATTGTGTGCATGTGTGTTATGAGGTGGTAAGATCACCTTGTTTGAAAGTGGTGAGTACATCTCTAAACCAAGCCAGCAACCAAACATGTGTGTTTTGCATGCAAACAGCCACATCTTAAGTTTGTAGGACACCAAACACGAAAATGCAAAATAAATAGGCAAAAAAGAAAAACGATATGCAGGAACTAAACATGTTGCACATCATGGCTCTGGCCTCCTTTCCCTCGGGCTAGGCCCGCCAGGGCCACGGAGACGGGAAGGCCGATTTTGGCCCAAGCAACCAAACACGCCCTAGAAGCCCGGCCTGTGCCCGCTTGTTTTCGTTTCGGTGCATACGCGTACGTTAGAGTTAGACTACTCGCACTCGGTGTCTACGAAGACGTCTCCGACGGCGAATCTCAAACTCTGACACTGCTCAATCTCCTGGATGGCCGGTGAGGCTCGACTTGCTTGAGCACAATGGTAACGATATCTCGACAATTCGCTTTACACGGCCATGGTTATCGGCCGAGTGACGATGCACATATGCGAGTTGTTGTTGCTCCAGGGTGTGGACACAATTGATGGGATCATAGAAGCTGCTACACAACACGATGGGCGAATGCAGCTTTGTTTGTATGGCAACGTCCACCGTCGAAATCGTGCGCGTGGCGTGTATACGAGTGCATTGTAGAAGTAATTTCTGGCAAGAGCTACGGGGAGGTAGAACAAGGTGATTTTGTTTGCGTCGGTGTTCTTCGAGCACAAAGTTTGTTGTTTCGGAATGAAAACCATATTTTTCTAGTCAGTTTTTTGTGTTAAAGGCATGGCAATTGTTCAGCTTTTATCCGGGTTGAAAACTCATGATCTAACTTTGGTGGTTAGATCGGTCAGCAATGATGTTTGTGTGTTGCTCTCTTTATTGAGGCATCTATTAGTGAACCTTTTTTTTTCATGTCCGGTTGTTGTCATTGGTGGTGGATATCTTCTGTTGCTGAAGTCGATGATTGTTTTGGCGGGATGGTTTCCTTTGTCCTTTTGTTTGTGTGCATTATTAAGACTAGCTTTTAACATTTTGTTGTTACGGAAACCCTAGACGTAATTTTGATATTAATTACTTTACCTAAAAAAAAAATCAAATCAATGATCATTCGGCAAGTTGTTGATGGTTCCCCTATGATACATGACGTTATGACAGAACCCAATTATCAATACTAGTCGTCAACCCGTGCAACTGCACGGGCTACCTGTTTATCTTTTGCAATCTTCATAAAATCACAAATTTATTACTGCTTATATTATGTTCAAATTTGTTGGAACAAATGTTACGTAAAAAACATGAGCATTTACTTTAGAGATGTCATACCTAAAAAGAATTTAAAAGTCGCCATATTTGAATTTTAATTTTGAAAAAATAAGTCTGCCTGGGAACTCAAAGGAATCACATCCATGAAGTGCTAAAGAATTTTTCTGCATTCTCAATAGGTAGTTTCATCACCCTACCAAATTAACAACTGAAGCATCGACAAATAGCTACAATATAGCAACAAAATCATATATTCTTGCATATGCGGTGTGGCTAACAAAGAAATTATTGTAATAAAAATTCCGTTTCAAACATTACATAGTTTGTAGCACGGCAGACAAATTCCAAAACAGGTCACATACATATAGCACCCATGCTATCTAGTACATCTATCACCTGGTCAAACCAAATCTCAGCACCGCCCATTTCCAATTATTATGTTCTTATTATACGCAAAAGAAACAATGAGCATTAAAAATGTACTTGAACGAAGTTTTGGAATTTGAAGAAGTTTTGGCTTTCACTTTCAATGAGTTGTGTAGAGAAGCAAATACCCTTTGGTTTCGGATCATGTGGTTGTGAAGATAATTAGGAAAAGTGCCAAAATAAAAGAATGTTAAGTGACAATTCAGTTCAAGGTCCATCCAGAATCATACTATGAATTAATATAAAACAATGAATCTGATTGTGAACCAAATAATTCAAAACCTCTGATTATTTGGCATATATGAAAATATGAACTTTCCTTATAGGTTGAAGGAAGGCACCATCCATTTTTCCTTTTGATTATACCAATCAAGGGAATTCTAAATGGCTAACCTAAAGGTGCGATCCAAACTGTGGCACAAATAACCTTAAAATGACAATCTTGAGTAATTTTGCTTACCTGTATAACCTTGGATATTGCAATGGTCGTATGAAATCGAATGACGTATCTCATAACCTGCAAAACAAACTCTGTAATAATCAAATCTACGATAGAGCTACAATCAAGTCATTTGATTAAAAACTTTTTAGTTTAGAGTTCGAAAGAAACTACTAATCCAAGAGCACATTGTCAATGGAGTTGTTCAGTTTGAAATTATGTGTTAAATTGGGTGCGGCATTGATGCAGCTCGCTACTGTGTCATGAATTCACGACCTTCAGTTTATATATGAACTCACATGTTCCCTACAGAAAAAAGGCTAACCATATATATTGAATTCGAATGAATAAACTGGAGAGAATTTTTATAATTTATAAGGATCGTTGCATCCAGACCTGTGACCATGAACCGACTACATTTGTTCAGCCAGCACAGATCATCTCCTTAGTCAAGCGTCATGGAAACCAAGAGCCCGTTCAAAAGAAAATGGAAACCTAGAGCAAAAGAAAGGTGACTCAAAAGAAAATTACCGAATGAACATGGATTTCCTA
>QRDG01001109.1:0-88455 GCA_012064385.1 Puccinellia tenuiflora | reverse complement strand
GATCTATTCGTAGGTGTTGATGCGATTAGAACACAAGGAGTTGTGGGCGTTGATATTTTATGTTGCTACCTTCTCGCGTGCACTTTGCATCTTTGCGGTATTGTGAGATTGAAGCGGCCCGGACCAACCTTACTCGTCCACGCACGAGAGACCGGTTCCACGACTGACATGCAACTTGTTTTGCATAAGTGGCTGGCGGGTGTCTGTTTCTCTTGCTTTAGTGAGGATGCAATTTTCAATGGAAGGCCTTTCAAAAGGATGAGTAAATAAGCAACTATTATATCACCGTTGTGGTTTTTGCGTAGATTAGAACGGTTCTATCTCGTTGACCCAAGCCACGTAAAATTTGCATAAACAAAGTAGAGGCGTCTAACTTGTTTTTGCAGAGGTGGTCAAGTGATGTGATATGGCCAATGTGATTTGTGATAATGTATGCAATGATCATGTTTGTAACTTTCCGCGACTTGCATGTCGACGAGTACGGCAACCGGCAGGAGCCATATGGTTGTCTATTATTTTATGTGACCTGCGTGTCAATGAAATCACCATGTAATTGCTTTGCTTTATTGCTAAGAGTAGCATTAGTTGTAGTTGCAATAGTTGGTGGACAACCATGGTGATGGCGCCAAGATGATGGAGATCATGCCGGAGATGGAGATCTTGCCGGTGCTTTGAAGATGGAGATCTAAGAGCATATGAAGAAAGGCCATATCATATCACAATTATGAATTGCATGTGATGTTAATCCCTTTTATGCACCTTATTGTTATGCTTAGATGTGATCGCGACGGTAGCATGATAAGGTGATCTCTCATGTTAATATCAAGATAATTAAGTGTTCTCCCCTAGTATGCGCCGTTGCGAAAGTTCGTCGTTTCGAAGCATCACGTGATGATCGGGTGTGATAGATTCAACGTTCACATACAACGGGTGCAAGCCAGTTTGCACAAGCAGAAATACTACGGTTGTCTTGACGAGCCTAGCATGTACAGACATGGCCTCGGGAACACGGAACCGAAAGGTTAAACACGAGTCATATAAATGATATGATCAACACTGAGTTGTTCACCATTGAAACTACATCATCTCACGTGATGATCGGTGGTGGTGTAGTGAATTTGGATCGTGTGTCACTAATCAACCGGAGAGATGTTGAGTTTAGTGGGAGTTCGTTAATTTGATTAATTTGAACTAAAATTGTCATAAACAAGTGTCCTAAAGATGTCTTTGCAAAATCCTTGTAGATCATGGCCGACTACAGTAGTATGTTTCTTGCTGAGGAGCTGCGTCTTGATGGGTCAAACTTCATCGAGTGGTATGAACGTCTTAGAGAAGTCCTATCAACCAATGATCAGCTCTACGTGTTACATGAACCCTTAGAAGAAAAACCCGATGATTCTGCGAGTTACAACAAACGTATGGATTGGCTCAGTCGGAGTAAGACTCACACTCAAGTCAATTGGTTGATGAGTGTCTTCATGAATTCAGACCTATCCAAACAATTCAAAACTTGAGTGCCATTGAGACTGTCACTAAGCTAAAGGAAATGTTCATAGCACAAGTGAGAATTGCAAGGTTTGAAGGTCTGGGTGTGTTTCTTTCAACTAAGATGGAAGAAAATGATCGCTTAGAGGATCATCTGAAGAAGATGTATAGGATATATCACACTCTGATTGATGCTTGGGATATGGAGATGAGTGACGAATTCGCGATAGATGGGTTGTTGCATTCGCTTCATCCCAAATTCAAGAATTGTGTCAGAGACTATGTCAAGGAAAGGGATTCGATCACTTATCCGGAACTGATGTCTCGACTTCGTCAGATCGAAAGGAATCCCGTAGCAGGCGGAGAAGCCAACGCAGAAGGTATATTTTGATATACTAGTTATAAATGTTTAATGTCCCATTTACACTTATGGTGAGCTAAGTATTTGATACTTGTGCTGTTTTATGAAAACAGGGCCTGCCGTTTGAGAAGTGCATGGAGGGACTGAGTGGATTTCGCGGGAAGATGGCAATCAAGGAGTTGATGCTGGCGATGTTCTACTTCTACATTTATCGTTTTAAATTAGAGGATTTGAATGAGTTTTTGTAATCGAATTAAGTGTGATCTTAAATTAGTGTGTCTCGGTTTGTGAGACGGTCATTCATGTTAAAGACAAGTGGTTGTTCTATTTTCATGAGTAATCTTTTTTGGAGATCACGTTTCGATTATGAGATTATTGTCCTTTGCTAGATTTAAACGATAATTAGTTAAACACTTATAAAATAAAGACATACTAAAATATCCAATACTTAATGATGAGAATTGTTTTAATTGTACTATTAGTGCTGAAGAGCATGTTGATGCGCATCACTAAGTAGTGTGATTAAAAATGCCATTTTCTGAAAATGCCATGAGTTGCTGAAAATAAACACAAGTGTTGGTTGTATTTTTCAGTAAATAAAAGACATCATTATTTTATCATGGATGAGTGAATAGGAGTATTTATTCATGTCATGATGAGATTTTGGAAGTAGAGGATATTAAGTTAACAAGATAATTGAGTTTTTTCGATTTGATCAAAAGAGACAAAATATTTGAGTTATTGTTTTAGTATGGTGACTTGTGACAAGTGTTATCACAAATTACAATGTTTAGAGTTTATTCAAAAGTTGTTTTGATAAACCTAAAGTATTGTAGTCACATTATATTTGATATCATGTGGTCATAAACAAAGGGTTCTTGGTTTTAAGGTTTCATTAGTATCATTTAGATTTATTTTGATAACACTCTGGTTTTAAGTAAAGGATCTATTTAATGATTTGCATTTCGCATATGAGTTATGTGAAATAGTGGTTTCAATAATTATGAGATAATTAAAAGCCAAAGCAAATAAAGTTTTGTAGAATGTTCATATGAGATTATGAATAGAGATTCCACAATGTGAGACTAAAAGGAACAAACCAATGTGTTTGGTTGTGTTATGTATTTTAGTGGTTTTATCGTGAAATGGTTTCATGGATAAAAGAATTGTTGGAATGAGTTTAGAAAGATTAAACCTTGCATGTTTATGTATCAAGTGGCACATATGTAAAGTGCTATGTTGGTTAAAACTTGACACATAAAAGGTTTTGATGATGGTGATCATTGAATTATGGTTTAGCTTGTCTAAAGAGATGTAGGTTTCAAGAATATGAATTTTGTCAAAAGTTGCAAAATAATATTCATGATTTACTTGTCATGTTTGAGAAACAAGACATACCTACAAAACTACAAAAGAAGAAATAGTAACTTTAAATACGAAAGTGACTAAAAGTCATTCTACTTCAAGTTTAGATCACAAAGTAATTGTTACTTGATTTTGTGAAAAGAATGTTTTCACATATTTATTTGGCAAAAGAGTTTGCGTGGAATAAATAAAACTTAGAGCTAGCAAAGTGCTGGTGTTTCGTATATGAGTTCTCGAATCTTAAAAGTTAAGAGTTTTGGAGGAGTCCAAAGTGTCGAGAAAGTGCATAAGAAACTGAGTGAGATCTAATTAAGATATGTGGTGACATATATTAAGTTAGAGCAGAAATTAATTTCCATAATCAAAATATGTGGTGACATATGTTTGAGTGGGAGCTAGTTAAATCATGGTCAAATATAAAGATAACATATTTCTGAGTGGGAGCCAAAGTGGCTTCACAATTTAATATGTGTATGAGGTATATTTGAGTGGGAGTTTACAATATAGTGTTTGAATGAAATGGAGATTTCATAAATGTTGTAAATGTTGTCATGGACCAATGCATAACTTATGAAGTTAGTTTGAACGTCAAATATTCATGTAGATGAATGTATCTATAGAGGATAGATAAGTTTGATAAACATTAAAGTCAGATGTTTAACCTAGATATTTTGAAGGAGTTCAAAATGAAACAAGAGAAGAATGGTTCATCTCATTGTGATATATAGGTGAAGCATTGAGTTAGAGAACTCAGTACAAAATTGATGGTTAGAGGATATGTTGGAATTCAATGTGAATTGTTCATAGATCTCAACGTATAAGAGCCATATGTTTGTATATGACGCAATGTGACTCAAGTTCTTAATGTAAGAACATGTTGAATGAGGAGTCATTCTTCATGAGATTGAGATAAATTTAGAAAATGGTGGACTTGGTTGAAGTCATAAAGCCAGACTAAATTAGGGATCTCTTAATATCGGAGTAGCACAGCGAAAGCATGATCGGAAATATCAAAGTGACAAGGTTCACTGTTGATTTGTTAAGTCTACAACATATAGGAGTATATGATTAATTCAAGGATTGAAATAAGATATAATATTTTGGTTTGAGAAAGTTGTTTTCAAAATTGAGTGAGTTCCAGATGCATGTGTTATGAGAAAGTTCAATTGACTAATCATACATATGGGCATGAAAGGATATGATTATCTCACTCTATAACCAAACATATTATATGCATTATATGATAATGATTTTATCATGGGATGATAGGAAGTTTATCATGTGATGATAAAGTAATGTCAAATTAGATGACAGTTACAATTTTGCAAAGGACATAAAGAGCTGTAAAGTACAGAGCACGGACAGAACCTCTTCCACAAGCATACATGATCGGCACTGAGACTTTATGAGTGAGACTCCATGGGTGTTGGATCGCGGAAATGTAAACTAGATTATTGACTCTAGTGCAAGTGGGAGACTGTTGGGAATATGCCCTAGAGGCAATAATAAAATGGTTTATTAAGCATATTCAAGTTTATGATAATAGTTTATTATCCATGCTATAATTGTATTAAATGGAAACATAATACATGTGTGGAAATATAAACACCCGGAGTCCCTAGTGAGCCTCTACAGGACTAGTTCGTTGATCAAGAGATAGTTAGAGTTTCCTAACTATGGACTTGTTATAGTCACTTGATAACGGAGTCATATCATTAGGAGTAATGGTGTGATGGACATGACCCAAATAAAGAGTTGCAATTAATCGTGTCACAAAAGTTTTGTTGTCAACACTTTTAAATATGCCAAATATAGTTTCCTTAGACCATGAGATTATATCACTCCCGTTCACCGGAGGAATACTTTGTGGACATCAAACGTCACTTCGTAACTGGGTGATTATAAAGGTGGCTTTCAGGTATCTCCGATGGTGGGTTGTTGGGTGATATGAATCGAGAGTGGAATTTGTCCCTCCTTGTGACGGAGAAGATATCTCCAGGCCTTCTCGGTAATATAGCATCAAGAGTCTGCAGACATGTGATTAAGTTGTAATCACCGGGATCCTATATTATGGACGAGTAAAGAGAACTTGCCGGTAACGAGATTAAACTAGACATGGGGATGTCAACGATTATATCTCGGGCAAGTAAAATATCGTGAGACAAAGGGAATCGTATATGAGATTAATTGAATCTCCGGCATCGTGGTTCAATCGAGAAAAGGTTTTCGTTGAGTGTATAGGAATTAATATGGACATCCCGGTCCCGCTATTAATTATTGATATGATCATGTCTATGCATTCTCGAACCCGTAGGGTCACACACTTAACGTTCCGATGAAGTTAGGTTTTGCCATGAATTAAATGATGAAGTGAACGAATGGTGATTCGGAGTCTCGGATGGGATCCCGGACGTCACGAGGAGTTCCGGAGGAGTCCGGAGAATAAGATTCATATATGGAAAGTGGTTTCCGGAGGTTTCGGAAAAGTTCCGGAAATTATTTAAAGGGTACCGGAAGGTTCCGGAATGTTCTAGAAGAGTCTAGAAGTGGGACCGCATAATTTGTATGGGGCCCACATGGTGCAAAGGGGTGCTGCCACCACTTGGTGGGGCGCACCACCTAAGCCCATGGGCTGGTGCGGCACAAGGAGGGAGTCCCACTCCTAGTTGGACTAGGAGGTGGGCTCCCACCCCTTTAGGAAAGGGGCCCAAGGAGGAGTCCTTGTTGGACTCCAACTTGGGGGGCAAGCAAGGAGGGGCCGGCTGGCCCCCTCCCCTTGACCTAGCCGCCACCTATATAAGGAGGGGAGGGGGGGGGAGGCGCACCACACCTTGGAGGCAGCCGCACCCCCTCTCTCTCCCTCTCCCATCTAGCCCTAGTGCGCCACCCCTCTCTCCCGAAGGGCTGCCGCACCTCCACCTCTCCACCATAGCCGCACCACCCCTATGCCCTAGGGCTGCTGCGCCACCTTGTCCTCTCCCTCTCCTCTTGCTTGGCTTGGCGAAGCCCTGCTCGCGGAGATCGTCATCGTCACCGGCACTACCGTCGTGCTGCTGAGATCATCAAGGCCACGTCGTCTCGCTTGCGGGATCAAGGAGTCGACGTCTTCATCGAGCTGTACGTGTGGACGCCGCGGAGGTGCTGCCCGTTGCCGCACTTCACCGGATTGGATCTCGAGGATAATACATCTCCTCGCGACTAGACGAGTCTAGTTGCGGGGATCGACTAGCCAACCCCTGCACCGACAAAACGCGTTTGTTGATCTTCGAGGGTAAGAGATTGGATCTCATCTTCGCTATCTTCATCTCGTAGATCTAGATCCTTGGGGTTTATTCCGCTTTGCCGCGTAGAAAATTTTTGTTTTCCATGCTGCGACCCCTTCAATCTTCGCCTCCGCCATCTTCACCGACATCGGCACCCCCGCCGGACGATTCGGTGGTGTCACCGCGCCTGTCCGGGATGACGCGGGCGCCGCCGCCCGATTCATCCTCAGCGGTGGCGTCTGTTTCCCCACCCGCCTGCTCGTCGGCGGAATCCGCCTCCAGCAAGGCCGTCAGCGCCTTGGAGAAGGGACCACTAACGTCAGGCTCGAAGACGACTTCAAAATCTTCAACCCTCTGGAGCTCGCAAAGCTGCACAACAGGCCGACTGGGTCAAGCGGCAGCCGGACGAAGGAATTGAAAACGGATTAGGAAGCAATGGCTAACCTCAGGAGCAGGTTCCGAGCGGGTGAATGGATCGTACCCAAAATCCCAGTCCGCCTCGATCCTGTCGGTGATGAGGCGGGAAGCCCACTTGCAGAGGTTCTTCGGCTTCGGCACCTCCAAGCTGACCCGGATGGGATCCCGGATACCAGAGTAGAAGCACATCTTGTGCGGACGCGCCTGCAGCGGGTATATCCGCCTGGACAGCCACGCCAGGGTCAGGTCCCTGGACGTTAGGCCGGCCTCCACCAACACCTTCAGCCGGCCAAACAAAGCGCTCTCGAGATTCCCATCCACCGGCGGCTTCCGAATCCAGGACTTGGACGCCGGCAGCGAGTTGGAGAAGGCCGGAAGGCCGATTCGGTCGGCGTCAGTAAGATTCCGGACGTAGAAGTAGGTGCTCTGCCACTTCTTGATGGAATCAGGCAGGTTAATCTTGGGCAGCGGCGTATTCTTCGTGCTAATGGAGACGCTGCCGCAATCGCGCTGCTGCCCGGCGGTCGTTTGAGCCCGCAGGAAGAAGAACATGCCGAATATCTCCATGCTGGGCCAGATGCCCAAATACGCTTCGCACAGCGTGACGAAGCAGGACAACTGAGTGATGCAATTTGCCCCCAAATGATGGGGCTGCAGCCCGTAGAAGTGCAGGAATTCCGAGAAGAAGGAGCTCACCGGGAGCCCCAATCCCCGCTCCAAGTGCGCGGAAAACACGACGAACTCGCCCTTCTTGGGCGCCGGCGAAATCTCTCCTTCAGGGGGAACGCGAGCTCCCACGTCGCCCGTCATCCCCAAGAACCTGTTCCGACGGAGCTTCCAGAGGAATGCATCATCCACGGTGGAGCCCATCCACGCGCCCGAACTCGCCATGGAGGATCTGTTCCCCGTCGGAGAGGAGGCAAGAGCAAGGACGGCAAGAGCGAAAGAGAGAATGGGCAAGAACCGAGGAGCGCAAGAGCTAACGGGGAAGACGAAGCAGGAATGGGGAACGGTAACCCCGGCCGTTCCCCCTCTTTCCCCTTTAAAAGCGAGGTAGGCTGAACCGCCCCGCTCATCGCGCCGCGTGGCGTGCGAGCGTGCCGCGCTTTCCGCAAACGATCCCACAAGTAAGCAGTTCCCACAGAAAATCCAACCCGGCGAACCCGAGGCGACGTGCGCCAGGCCTCGGGCAGAACGCCAACGGCTCCCCAAAGCGGCGGGTCGTGGCTGACGTAAGCCACGACCCAAGCCTTCAAGCCGGCCATTCCAGACCACTAAGATCTACTGATCCCGCTCCACGTAGCCGAACAAATCAACAACGACTTCGACAATAGGCGGCCAAGGCTAGGAATGCTTGCGGAGCTGCTCCCGCAGGCAAGCCTCATCTACATCCGGCTCCGCTTTCAGCCGGCGCCGACTCCAACCTCGACATTTCAACCGCAACGTTCAAGACAGAGGAGAAGATCGAGAAGTCTTCCCAGCAAGCTAGCAAGGCTCCACGATCTCGGGGGCTAGTGTCGGGGATATGAACCCCGGATATCCCAAAGAAGCCTATTCCTTCAGTTCTTCGTAGGCCGGCTGAACAAGTGCCGGCTGCGCAGTGCCGCCTGGAACTCGCCGGATGGAACAGGCCGCCTGCGTCTACCCGGAAGCGGACGTCCGGCTGGGCTGAAGCCGGACGCACCAACCGACAGCTCCGTACGAGTGGGCCCGGTCCGTATAACCGCTCTGGGTGAATTGTACCCCTTGTCGGGCATCTCCTGTACCGAATCATAACAACAAGCTCCATCCGGCTCAGAAAGTAGTGATGTCATAGGGACAAACTTGTAACTTCCCTGTAACCCAAAACCCTAGCCTGCTGCCTATATAAAGCGGGCTAGAGCCTCCTGCGCGAGGCAAGTGATCCAGAAAAAGGAGAAGAGACCTACAGGCACACGTAGCATCACCTTCAACCTCCAGCCGGCTAGGATCTCCAGCCGGCTGCTACCCGAAACAGCTCAAGGAGCACCATTGTAGCCCGATTCTGTGATCAAGCAATAAGAACAAGAAGAGCAGGACGTAGGGGTGTTACCTCCGCATGGAGGGCCCTGAACCTGGGTAACTACGTGTGTTTTGCGTGCTTGTTGCCCAATCCCGCGCGAGCATCCATCGTCGCCTGCCCCATAATCTTTTCCATCTCTGATGGATATGCCGTGCAACCCACCACGACAGGAGCGGCCTTCCTCGCGGCAGCGGCGGCCTTGGCAGCCGCCGGCCCCTGCCCAGGCACCTTCCGCCGGCTCTTGGGGGCCGGGGCCGGGGCGAGGGCGGCGGGCGGCGGGACGAGGGCGGCGGAGGAGGCGGGCGGGGCGGCGGGCGGCGGGCGGCGGGATGACGTGCTGGCCAGCACGCCGCCGCTTATAGCCGACGTGGGTGGCCATCACCACGTTCGCGACGGAGGAGGCGGGCGGGGCGGCAGAGGGGGCGGCGGGGGAGTCGGGCGGGGCGGCGGAGGAGGCGGGCGGGGAGAGGGCGGCCGCGGGCGGGGCGGCGGACGCGTCCATCGCGGCGGCGGCCGGCGAGGAAGGAGGCGGCGGCGGGCGGGTTTGGGAAATTTCCCTCCCGCGCGTGGAGAGAGGACGATAGGGGTCGGGAGGGCGACCCGGGGTCCAACCCTCACTTTTAGAGGTTGGGAGGGCGACCCGGGGTCCAACCTCTAAATTTTTTTAGGGGTTTAGGGGTTTACGGGTTCTAGTCTACGCGTTTTTTTCGGTCGAACCCGTAAAAAAGCAGTTATTTTTAGAGGTTTGGGGATTTAGGGGTACTACTAGACATGCTCTAATTAACCTCCAGTTTCTTGCTACAGCAGCAACAACCATGTGTGATGTTATTTAGCTTGTTTGAAAGTGCGTTGCAGATAATAGTAGCTTAGTTCTTAAATACTCTGTTTCATCCCCAAAAATAAGTGCCGTTGATGAGCAGACAATGGGGTCATGTCTGGAGCTTGATTTCTGCAGCTCGAGAGATGATATGATGGTAGTTTCTGCATGCTTGCTTGCAGATATGATTTAATTAATCTCGTGAATTTAATTTGTGCTGCATGTGAAGTGCTGATGTTACTGCAGTTCTTTTTAGCAAGCAATGTTGCTGAAGAGTATAACATGTAAACATAATCTTGACTTATCAGTTTAGGGAACTACAGGATATGGGGATGCATGAAGATCACATAGAGCATTTGTTAGCTGTAGCTCTAGAGAACAGTTAGGTGCATATTTTTGGTCTACAGTGTACATAATAGTAGACTGCAATGTGCATGTAGTGATATGGAGATCTTCATATGTTTGACAGGTAATGAATAAGCTGACAAGTATCAAAAGTAGTGTTCACAGAGCTAACAAGCAACATGACAATTACAACTGTCAATCATAGCTTACATAATCTGCTAGTTTAGGAGTAGATATTCAGGATTTATACCACAAGTTATTGCAATGTATAGTTGATTAACTTTTTTTACATAAGCTTGCCAATTTTCCTGTTAAATGCAATACCTTGTTTGAAAAAGAACTGTGACATCATTATCAATATTACTGCAGCAAGCATATATTTGTCAAGGGATCATATAAGAGATTATCTCTAAGCCTTCTGACTGTAACAATAACAAAAAAGAAAAAACCGGAGTATATCTCAAGTTATAGAGTTACAAAAAAAACCCGGAGTATATCTCAAGTTATAGATTTGCAGCAGTGTATGCACATAATCCAGGACAAGTTTTTGACAGAGTACTGCTCACCATGAATGAACATGATTTGGAGGAATAGAGAAGGTAGGTTCCATTTTTCTACAAATAGATAAGAGTTCTCTAGCACAATATCACCATAAAATACATCGAAATGTCAATCTTAGAGCAGTAAATCTCAAGTAAGCTAGCTACAGTCAGTGTAAACATACACGAGGAAATGATTGAACCTAATGCAGTAGTGATATAGGATACAAATCGAACTGGAGTTGCAGTAGTATCACGTGTGGGAGGCTACATCCGAGTCTCTTATAATCGAGTCATTGTGCTTATGGATGACTGGATCTTGCGCAGATACTGCAAGACTTGGTGTTGTATCGTCAGGATCAACAGATTTTTAAAAGGCTGAAAGCTTGGCAGCAACTGAAAACAGAGACAACCATGTAGATTACTAGACCAACTTCAGTGACCAACAAATTGGGTATTAGTTCGTTATTTGTTGCATATTTTTGTGGTTTTGCCCGATTGCACTGTCCTTGTAGTCAGATGAAGATGTCTATGTGTTTGGTCAGAGTAGTGACCATTACAAGTGTTTTGGTTTATAACATTTTCAGATTTTTCTTTAACAAGAACTTTTAGTGAAAGGCGTCAGCACAAATTTCTTCATGCTTTCTGTACTATATGTTGAAAAAATTAGATGTTTTGGCCTTATTTTAATCCAATTATAAAACATGGCATAGCAATTTGGAAGATTGACTAGCATAAGCAAAATGCTGGTCGAGTTTGCGGCTTCCCATCGCGCCTCATCGACTCGTTGTTGACATCCTCACTCTTCTGAGAGTTGCATCGCGTTTTTCTTTCCTATTGGGCATGTCTATGCTCTTGCCCAACTTTTTTTGTTGTTTCGAACCCATGTATATGATATGGATGCTTTATTTATCAAGCGGGGCGAAAATCTATTTGAAGAAGGTTGTGTTGTCGTTGGCAGTAGTGGTGATGCTAGACGGTTGTTCGGGCAGCGATTGAAGGCAGGACAGAAGGAGCAGAGAAGGAAGGGCAGCGGTGGCAGTGCTGCATGCGAGAGTAAGAGGAACGGCGACGGCGCCATTGGAGCGGCACTTCCTGGCCACTGGAGCTGGGTTCATGGCTGCTAGCTTCGTTCCGCACGTACGTCTCCAAATTTTTGTTTGTGAGCGGATCCGACCCTAAGACAGCAATGTGTTGGTATGGTAACAGGCGGTTTTCAGAGTCCACTCTCCTACCTCGGCAGATGAATCCAAACTGATACAACAAAAAAGATTGGATTTCACGGTGACGCTTATGCTAGAATGAGTCAGCCTCCTAATTTATATGCATTGAGCAGCCATCCAATGGAAAAGTAATTCATAGCGATCTAGATCATAAGTAAATATGCAGACAGGACATAACTTGGATGCAACAATACACAGTGGCAACCGGCCATTCTCCAAGCACAAAACAACAGTATATATGTCTCTTACATATTACTGCTAACCAAAGTCACCTTTACTTACGACATGTCTTGCTTAAACACACTGCTCGAGCACTATATAACTGAGACAGCAATAGCATACTCTCAAGACTGCTTTACCATCTTCTGTCTCTTCCTGAAAGGCAACAGATGGATATGTACGCCCCAAACAATAGACGTCAAGAGCAAAGGTAGTTCATGCCTGCAAATATATTTTCAGTTAGAAGTAGGCAGTAAGCCATGATGCTGATGTAAAAATCTCCACTTCTGCGCTTTCAAAATGAGGCCTTGTATGCAAATTGATAAGGACAGGATGGCTTCAGACTTATTCCTCTTATGGCATCTCTTATCTAGGACAGTTTGGGAGCAAACACAAATTAAGGCCTCATCATATGCAAAATTGAAAAACACGGTACATCTTAGGTGTAAAAGGCACATAAGCAATTCCAGTTTTAAAGCAATGCAATATGAAATTAGCAGAAACATCACATTTGAGTGGTAAATAAAAAGCCTCAAGGCTCTCAAGCATTAACTAACTGTTGTGCAGGTTAAGCCCAAGATATTTCCCCTCCTATATCTATCCAAAGATATGTACTATATGTAAACCAACAAGCCGCACCATGAGAGTCCTAACTTCTAAGGTTAGAAAATTCTCAAGTCTCCTCTACAAAATCTCCAGAAAGAAACGCTGGCAACGATCTGATCAGCCTGATATTGAGCAAGCCCAATAATATAACACACAATAATGAGATTCGTTCCAATAGACTAGTATTTTTCACCTTCTCTGTAGCATGGCTACATATAATTTGAAAAACTCCTACAGGCTCAAATCTAGGTTATCATATATTGGTGAGACAGCAGCATATGGATAAATGTCTTTCCTAGTATGAAATTATTTCCTTTGTCTATACAGTCACATGGCAATTGTTCCTCATGATAGAAAAAACCCATGACTACCTTGTCTAGTTTGACAAGTTCTCCCTCTAGAACATATGATTGACATTCAACATTACAAATTAGGACGTCAGGGCACCATAATATATTAATGATTAGTGAATACTAAACAGAATAAGTTTCTCACTTGAATGGAGAGAATACCCAATGGAATAAACAACAATACAAAGACAAAAAAATTACCGCTTTCATGGTTCAAAGAGTTGGTTTCGACAATGACGGTGGGAAGCCATAGTACGAGTGAACACATGCGTTAGAATGGCGGTATTCTGTTGCTTTACAGAGCATCTGAAGTTCAGAAGTCTTGAGCTCAAACGAAAATAAATCTCCAACACTCCGATCCTCGGGCAACAGTACATCATCCCTACCCCGAACTCGAATGCTTCGAAGGAACAAGAATCCCTCAGCTGCACCCACGGTGAAATAGATAAATCCACGAGGCAGCGGTATGGTACTCTTAAGCTCCCATTCATCGGAAGATTCACCGTTATTCTGATGACCGGTGTGACAGAGATAAAAGAAGAGTTCAGGAGCGTAATCCCAGACGAGAGTAAACATCTCGAGAGCTCCTTTTGTACCATCAACAATGGCAGACGAGCAAATGCCCTGGCCAGACAGATCTAAAAGCTGCATATTGTCGCCGGTGTTGACAGTGGAAAACTGCATGCTGTGCATGTCCAGCAGGAGCAGCTTGTCCCTCCAAAGACCTGTCCAGTATAAGCAGCCGCGTGCGTAGTTTGACCAGGACAAGGGTCCATTAGGCCTAATCGTGCCAAGAGAGCTCCAGCTGGTACATGCAGCAATACACCATTGTCTGGTGACGGAAGAGAAGACAAACATGACGAGATTGCTTTTGTAGTGCGCCGTGCAGAGCACCTTGAACGATGTCTCGTCCTCATCCTCGCCAATGGGGGCGAGTTTAGGTCCGAAATCAATAAGGCGATCTTGCTCGACAGTCAGATCCTTAGGTATGGGTGGGAGCAGCACGTATCTCCTTGACAAGGGATCGCAGACCGCGAGGTTTGCGAAGGAGGTCCTGGCGACATGGCTGCTGGCGTCCTCGACGAGGACGCGGCCGTCTCGGGCGTCACACGGGATCCAGTGTTCCTCTCCACTATATTTGGGGAGGAAGGAGAAGGTGAAATCGGCAGCGTCGTCGAGGGCGCGGGCGAGTGGGGCAGAAGGGTGGGGTGCCTGCACGGGGTAGAAGCCATGTTCGTCGCCTACGAGTCCGAGGAGCGGCGGCGGGTGCCGTTTGCGGTAGCGGCGGAGGAAGGGGCGGTCGGTGATGATGCGGTGGAATCGGGGGCAGGAGGTTGAGGCGCGTGCGAGCGCCGCCGGGGTGGGCAGGTGGAGGAAGATCTCCTCCAGGATCTCATCGACGAGATGCGGCGCCGGCGTGGGCATTGCTGGCGGCCGCCGCCGGGATGGGGGAGAGGGGATGGGAGGAAAACGTGGGCGTTTAGGGCATGTACAATATATAATGGGGGTGACGTCAGCCTTCTCTTAGTGTTGACACGTAGGATATTTGTCTAGTTGGCGGAGAGAATAAAGAAAAGGGAGGTTGCCTTCCCTTAGCTAAGAGATGATCTCTTACGAAATAAGGGAAGGCTAATTTCACCATTTTATCATTTGTCTTCTCTTAGAAATACAATTTCCTACTGAAATATAATTAATTTTTATTAATTACTAAGGATGGCAATAAAAAATAATGCATTATACAACTTATAATTTTGCTTTTTCTAAATAACGTGAACGGCTAATTAAAGGTGCGCCTTCTCTACCATTGCACATGCCCTTAGTGTGGGAGCAACTTGGGTGAGATCTCACCTTAGGTGAGATCTATGAGAGCACGCAAAAAAAAATATATTTGCGAATTGCTAAAAAATCTGAAAAAAATTGACAACATGCATCTCGGTACTTTGCACAATGTCAAAAAATTTCAGCTCAAAATTTGACCCACAGCGTGAGAAACAAAAAAGACAAATTTCAGTGTGAATTGATAATTCGTAAATATGTTTTTTTTTTGCGTGATCCTACGATCTCATCTAAAGGTAGATCTCATACAGGTCTCCCCCTTAGTGTGGGCGGCACTCAAGGTCAAGGAGTACTTGCCATGCCAAGCCTGGCTGCCCCACTCTCGTCAGTGAAAAAGACCCATCTGCCCTCCATGGCACTGATCAGAGACCCGAGCAGCCCCAGCTCCGGTGGACCCAGCTCCGTCCACGCTCCACAGTCCACCGGAGCTCCTCCTTGTTGCGTTCCAGCCCTTCGGCGACTCCGGTGACCGGCGGCAACCTGCAACGACGTAATTCCATCCATCCTCTCCGCATTCTTCTTCCGCTCCATTTCTGCTCGCTGCACCCACCCGACCCGACCCGACCCGACCCCTCTTTCCACTGCAGGAACAGCACGCCCCCCTCCAGCCCGGCGACCGACCACGAGCCGAGGCGGCGGCTGCCAGCGAGGTCAGTCCTACTCCTACATCATCTCGCGCCGTTCTTCCCGTTGACTTGTCCTCTTAGATCCCATGTTTTGGTCCCCAATTGCGTTGTACGAACCCTAGCTTTGTGAGACGAGGGGGTTTCGAGGAGAGGCATGATGGACCAGCTTATATACGGAGTAATCTGGCCAAAAAACAATGTCACTGCTCCATATTTTGGTGTCAATACCATATTCAAAAACAAATTGTTTTTTTTTTGAAAGTGTCAAAAACAAATGTTGGTGTATATATTCAACCATACCAAGGAATCAACTGTAGCTTTCTCTGAGTAATTGCCTAATTGGTGTGGATTTATTGCACCTGCCAGGCTGCCATGGCATTCCCTGCCGATAATTCACGATGTTAAGCGCTCGGTTGCCGGTTGCTGGAGGAGCCTAATGCTTAGTCAGGCTATGTGACCGCCTTTTATAGCAGTGAATTTAAGTTGATCGTTTGGCCGAATGTCAAGCTAGCCAGCAGTCAGAGTGGCCAATGGCAATACTTACGTTTCTTGTTTAGTGCTGTTGCAGGTTTGAATCGATCATTATGGTGAAGAAAACTGCAGGGAAAAGTTATGGTGGTATGTCTGCATGCACTGAATTTTCAGAAAATAAGCCAAGGCAGAATTTCCGTTTAGGGGATATAACCTGGGTTAAGCATGATGGCTCCTCGTGGTGGCCAGCGCAGGTATGATGCATACACCTTCCAAGCACTTCATATTTCAATTAGATGAATACCTTTGCTTTGCTATGGATCAGCAAGTTAGATTACTCCAACATGTTGAACCATTTTGACGCCACACTCGATGCCACACCCAGGGGAAAGCTAGAAGTCGTTTGTGGCGAGCAAAACTTTGGGCAGATTAAATTCTTTGAATTTCAACTTTCAAGTTAGTGAGTGAGAAGGACACCTACTGGGGTCTCCACACAGCCACAATGATTTTGCCAAAAATGTTCGCACAAGTACCCTTGAAAAAAAATCCCACAAGTAGAGAGGGGAGAAGAAGGTGAAGGAACCACCACACTCATTAACATCTTTATAGCGGTGAAGATGTACAGAGTATGGTTTCACAACAATTGTAGATGCCAGTGAATATGGTTATTGCATTGCAAATCAGCATAAAATTGACCGCTGGACAGATGGTTGCATATGTAGTAGAAGAATTATTTTGATCATGTATGAGACTATGAGTAAGATTAAAAGTTTCTCAAGTATCAATGCCATGACTTTTCTACTTGTATGATGCAAAGACAAAACATTTCAGACTTTTGCCAATTGTTACCTGTTCTTGATCCTAGCTTTCCATGCATATTCTCTCTCTCAAAAAAAAAAAAAGCTTCACATGCATATATTTAGACACAATTTCTATTTCTGAATTCAAGGTCATTGATGAAGCAAATGTCAGTATCAAGCCCAAGAAGAAGACCAGCTTTGATGCCCTGGTTCGACTGTATGGCACATGCCATTAGTAAGGGCTCCTATTAACATGTTAAACCTTTCTTTTCTTTCTAGTGGTGGTAATCTTTACGATAAAGGTTAATTATTTTCATTATTTCATTTTTCAGCTTGTATGTTGACCCTTGGAAGTCTAACATGGAATTCGAAATGGTATGCACACCTTCACTCCCATAACTCAATAACTGACAGGACTGAATTAACAAAACTAAATACGGAAATCAACTTCAATCATTATGGCCTTTTTGGTTTAGTTCGGTTTTTAACTTCAGAACTATAACTAGAAAGGCTGAATTGACGCACACGTAGTCACAAATTGAATTAATCATATTTAGGATTGTGCAGGTAAAGCATACATTTTATTTTATTATTGTTGCATACTAATAAACCAACTTAGCTGATTGAATTAATCATTTTTAGTTTGATTAATTGTTTTGTTTGATTTCTCAACAAAAGCTAACCCCATCAATTGAATACTCATCCTGTGTCATTGTTAGTAACGTTTTAGATGATGCTTTGTTATATAAACTGCTTTTATTTTTACCATCCAAGAGAATTAGTTGCCTTTGTCTTTCCACTCATGAAAGATATCTCCCCCTGATCTTTTTGAATGCAAATATTTCTCATATGAGCTCATTGTATCCAGGTCCTTAAGGAAGAAAATAAGACGGCCATGGAAGCATTCCATGAGGTGCTTCAGAAGGTAGTTCAATCACCTTTGTATTGAACATGTTCTGAGTCACAATTTGGTAGAAGTTGTTGAAATCCACATTTTATCTGACAAATGCAGGAACTATTTCATTTTGAGTCGCCCAGTGATCATGAGGAGGAAGTTGTCACCACAAAAGGTGAATTACTGCTTTTTACCTGGAGAATCTAATCACACAAAAACATGTTCTGTATATTGAACATGGTGGTCCTTGTGGACAACTATTTGATCACTCATTGTATTCCTATTTATTAGTGGTTTTTGTTAACAGTGATATGTTTGTGGTTGTGAAATTCTGGTGCGATTAGAGAACATGTTCTAGGAGCAGTATCAATGTCAGCATTGCTAAGTTATCACTTCTGCTGTTTTATTTCCCTGAATCAAGTTTTAATGCGTCTTGTCATCAATGAAACAAATACGTTTTGCTTTAATTGCCACTTATCTATTTATTTTTCATATGGCCTGACCATATTGGCGGCAGTCAAGACGTCTGCTAAGAAAGTCAGAAAGCAAGAAGGCTTAAAGCGGTCTGGTCATGGGGGTGTAAAAGGATTGACAGCCACTGAAGGCCAGGAAGACAAAAGAGAACATCAATATAGTGCAGAGCAGGATCAAGAATTTCGGAGCAATGCAAAAACTGGAGTTGCTGTTCAGGAAGGAAGAAAGCAGAAAGTTGCGAGACAAGCAAGTCGTCTTGATAAAGGCCATGACAGAGAAAAAGCTTCGAGTGAAGATTCTGCTGAAGGTTTAAGAGATAAGGCACACAAGCAAGCTTCTATTGCGCGAGATAGAAAGAGTCGTGAGATGGCACTGTCAGGAACATCGGTGGTCAGAAGGGAAGGATTGAGACAATCAGGCCATACCAATGTAAAGGGATATCTGGATGCATCCGAGGACAGCACATCAGAACTCCATGATACAAGTGCAAGTGAAAATGCAACTGAAGCAGGAGACATAACATCAGTGAATCAAAGTTTGCGCAAAAATGGTTCGACGGTAGATGGAACTCACCGTGAGATAAAAGCTATGGTTAGGGATATACTGTTGGGGGACATTATAGCCAGGCAGCATGCTGCTGAAATGGCATATGTAGATGAAGTGATATTTGGAATTTGTGATGCTACCGAGCAAATCGCGATTCATGGTACTACTCCTGATACTGAGGGTGGACAAAGCATCAAGCGGACTGCTGGTGGACTGGAGGCTGATTCAAGCAATGTTACAAAGAAACCTAGAAAGGGGAAAGTGACAAATCTGGAGAATGGGAACTGTCAGAACATGAAGTGTAACAATTCGAAGGGAAAAAATTCCAACTCTTCTCATGTAAGTAGAAACTCTATACTTGTGAATTTGATATCGAATTTCATACCCTAATTCGACCAACTCCACCAGGGCACGGGTGCAGCCATGGAGGGGTTGGAGCAACGTAGCACACGCGCCAAATCAAGATTATGCAGAGCCTAGGTTTGATTGCTCCATCAGGATCTCCATTAGTCGGGAAGGGATTTGTTGCAGCCGCCTACCAATAATTCCAAGTTGCTCGCTAGGGCCTACTGGATTTTGTACGCACACTACTGGTTCTGCATGGTGCCGGATCTAATCGATTTTCTGACAAGTTAGATGTCATGGAAATAAAAACGTTTTTGATGTGCATGCGCTGCATTTCTCTTTAGATTTCTTCAAAAATCATGTAAAGCATTCAAAGAGTCCCATGAATATCTGCTGAAATTGCTGTAAAGCATTCAAAGAGTCATATGTGTGTGTTCCATGTATGTACTTCAATTCAATGAAGCCATGGCATCTCAATACTATGGTTTCATTTTCTGTTTCAGCAAAAATTTAATCATGCATTCTAAACAAGCATGGATGACGTGACCCCTTAGGGCGCGCTTGGATTACCGTATTCCGGACGGAAAAGGCTGGAAAAATTCTACGGACCTGCAGACGTCCGTATATTTGGAACCCGTCGTTTCCTTCCGGGCGGGAAAATAAACCGTAAACCAAGCGGGGGCCTTAAAAGAAATTATCGTTAGAAGAAACCATCATTTGTCTATCTACCTATTTTGTCTACATTTACTGGGCAATATTACCTTTGTAATCTTCTGCAGACACTCTTTCAGTTTTCACATTTCAAAATGCACTCTTGCCTTTTAAAAACATGGCTGCAGGCTGAACCTCATGCACAAAATGTGTCCATGGAGGCTTTACTATTTCTAAACCGGAAAAGGAAATCTACATGTAGAAACCGCACTCATTTCTAAATAGTAAATACATTATGTGTTTCAAAAGTTCTCTAATACAGACAATTCCCATGATCTTGGCATTATTACGTGATGGTTGCGACCAAATAAGTCCATTGCATTTGAAAAGTAAAAGATGAGAGGGCTAAGGTCCAAAATTATATGGAATGGGTCACTCCATGGATGTGTTATATAATTCCCACAACTGTATCTGTAGGAAAAGTAGTTCATATCCACTGAAACCATGCAAAGGTCCCTTTGAAAATCCTAACGTTACTGCATCCACGTAATGAGCTCCGGACAACACCACAATACTACGTCACGGCCATTCTCCCATCACAAGAAAACAGTGTGTCTCTTACATATTAGTGCTGAGCAAACTCACATTGCTTGCATCAAGTTGTGCTTAATACGAACATAGCAAAGTACATAACGACCAAGTTCTGATAAACGATACGAAGGCTCCAGTACAAAATCCAGCCAACATATTGGTTGTGCATAGCACCAGCTTGAGAATCCTCCATCTCTACTCAATGACACCAGATGTGCAACCCAGATAAAATAAAAGATCCCAAAAGCAAAGTGAGTTCATCCCTGCGGATATATACATTTAGTTAGAAAACCGATGTGGATGTAAAAATCTTTGCTTCCCCGGTTTAAAAATAAGGCCTTGTGTGTCAAATTGATAAGTATGGGCGGCTTCAGATGAAAAGCGGACAAGCTGCTAATTCATGACTGGAAGAGTCACTGAGCCATATTATAACAATTTCGGGAGCAATACACACAACAGTTTAAATCTTAGATGCCAAATTGGAAGTACAACACATCTTAAGAGTAAAAGGCACATAAGCTGCTCATTCAAGCTTCAGGAGAGCCAGGAAAGGAATTCCAGTTTGAAGCAACGCAAACGAGAATTAGCAAAAACATAATATCTAAATGGTAAATATAAGCTTCAAGGAACTTAACTCTGATGCACAGGTTATGCAACATTCTTCTTTGAAATATCATCGGTTTCACGAATTATGTGTAAAATACCAAGACCTAAAGTAAGCCCAAGACATTTAGCCACTATGTATTTCCAAAGATATGTGCAATGCACAGCAAAAAGAAATCAAGAACTGCCAGGAGAACATCCGTTTATTCGGAGGAAAAGTTTTGATGTATAGATGAGCTCTCTAATTAGGATGGTGGGGGCTCCACTCCCTCGCCAAGAACAGAATACAGATAATTCACTACCCCATGATGCTACTCAGTAGGACTGTGAGTCTGTGACTGTTGGTTGGTGCTGTACCTGTACGATGTCTTATGGGCGAGGAAAGCTACCTGATCCTCACGAAGGAATTCGTCTATGACAAGAAGCCTATTGTGTTCTTTCCATACATTCAACCAAGCATGTAGCTAATTTTCAACGGGCCACACCATGAGGGTCCAAAGCTAAGGCTAGAATTATGACGTTTCCACTACAAAATCTCCAGGGGTGATCAGTACAGAAGCAAACCATGACACCTTTCCTGGTTTGACAAGTTCTCACAGTAGCATGGAACAATTAACTTTCTACATTACAAATTAAGACAGCAAAGCACCATAAGTTCATAAATATAAAAAATAAGCTTGACAGTTGCGACTTCACAGGAGAGAATCCCAACAGAATAAGTAATAACTCTGACAATAGTATGTTTAAGATCTCATTTAAATGAGACACAATTAACCTAAAAGAGAAAATAAAGGAAGAATGAAGAGATATTTCTGCATGTGTTGCCTCAAAGGATTAGTATGTTTGACAACGAGCAGTGTCACTCATTGTCAAAGTCAAAGTCGTCGTCTGATCCACACTCAAGAAACGAACCAATCGACTTGCGGAAGATGATAAAAGACTTGTCATCCTGCAAAAAATGAATGCAGTATTTTGCAGCAATAGGTGTGTCAAACCAAGGAACATAAATTCCAAATGTCATTCAGATTTAGACCTGACAGGATAGGGGAAAACATGATACAAGCAGTTGTGAATTTTGCTTCACCTGCTTCATCCTTTTCGGTGATGGTCTGACATTTGTTATCTTCTCTGAGAAGGTGTCACCAAGTTCAGATAACGTAGACATCTCCTCCTTCCCTGTTTGAAGGAATTAAGTGTAAGAGCAGCATCTTTCCATCTGCATGAAATGACAAATCCTCTAGGTACTTACTATAGTGATCATACTGCTCATGCAATTTCTTTTTCTCAACTTCAACTTGTAAGAATAGGTCTGCATAAAAAGTCAGCAACAGCCTGAGTACGTTTGCAGAATCAATAAGACTTGCACAGCTCTTCATGGGCACATCATGCAAATTAATGCTGAGTTTCTGAAATCAGCAGTCAGGCAACAACATACTTCATTTTTACCAGGTAATAGCACACAACTAAAGTAAATAACTTCCGCCTAAATTGACATCTACATTCTATTGCACCAAAATCAAGTATGCTTATAAAGGACAAGAACCACTTCTGATGAGACCAATAAGAAACAACCATCACTAATTGCCCAATAATACTAAAGATATTGAACAGAAGCGCAAGATATACTTGTGAAAATGACAGCTAGCACTTAGTTGACATACCTTTGAAGGTCTGTAACTGTGCATCTTTTTTTTCACAGAACCTTTCATATGTTTCTTCAAGTTTGGTGTACTCTTCGTTCAGTGAACTGTCACACTGCTAACAGTGCAAATTACATGCCATCATTCAATCTTAGGTAAATCAGTAGAGAATCTGTAAGTAAGAATTCTAAACCAAATACCTCTTTGGAAGTGTTTGACAGTCCTTTCAGCAAATTCTGCCTGCACATGAAAATAGAACATTGACTTTACAATCAAAATCAATATGAACTTCTATTTTTCAGCAATCAGATCTGGTTTAAGGAGTTTCACAGTTTACACGCAATTGAGTTACCTTTCCTTCTCAAACCTCAATTGGGTGTCTTCGAGCATAGACTGAATATCTGCTGCAACACTGTAAGGCCGAGAAGAGTGAAAAAAAAAAGGAGCAAGGTTATGCACTTCACACTTCACAATTGTGTAGATCTCCTAGGGTTTGCTTGATTATAATCGCAATGTTCGGATTATTTTGATGCACTAGATAAACTATCTCGTATGGTAGGTTTTTGATGAACTATGCACAAATTCATAATGCATGGATTTAAGACCTTAAGTGGAGGTTGTGATTGCACGCGATAACATATAGGGGATGGTCGGTGCTGTCTGCGGACACGTTCGGACGTGTAAGCGAACATATAGGGGGTCAAATTAGCCAGTCTGGTTGCAGATGCTCTAACAGATCATATATCACATGAACATACTCAACACAACAGGCTCGTGCACATGATGACATGAGTAACATATAATAAATGATACGAAGGAGCAACTTAGTTCAGTATGAACCGGTGAATTTTTATAGCTGCCCAAATGGAGAATCGACTCACGGCAAACAAAGCCGTACCATTACTACCATGGCATAAAAACCCAGCAAATCAGCACATTATTACTTGCATGCAAAAACCAACAGGTATCAGTATCACCAAACGAATCTAGGTCACCGATACGGGTTCGGCCGACAACACAGGTGGCACAATTGCAAACGTTTTAACTATAGTAGATAGTTATTGATTGAGTCTATCCAAACAAAATCGCGAGCACAAAATTTATTGAAAGAAGCTTCGAGGTTAGCACACGCAGATCCAGATTTTTTTTTTTGTACAACCATATACTGAGGTGAGAACAAATTCAGAAGCGAACAGAAATAAAATTCTTCCCAGAACCTGGAGATAATCTGCTCGCACATCTTCTGTCCATCCTTGTTCGCCCCGCCCTTGATCAGCCGTAGCAGGCCCACGATCTCCCTCAAGTCGCTGTATCCGCCACAAAATGAACCCTCGCAGAATTAAACAACAAGAAATTCGAAATTTGAACACCGAAACGAAGGGGAGAGGTTCCAGGAGGACGTTCAACGGAAAGCGCGCGAGACCTGACGAAACCGCCGTCGGAGTCCGAGCCGGAGCTGGAATCCACATGGTGGCACTGCCTCTTCACCGACCGCATAGCGTCTTTGCTCGGGGACCTCCGCCTTCCGCCGCCGGGACTCCCCGCGGGCGGCATCGCTGGTCGACGACAGCAGTGGAACGGAAATGGGGACTGAGATCCAGGGCCTCGCTGAAGGCAAGTCACGCTGTGCCTCGACCCTATAGGTGGCCAACTGGGCCGGGTCAAACGGGCCGGCCCGAGGCACGGCGATTTTGGCCCGGCCCAGGCACGGCACGGCACGAACTAAATGGGCCGTGCCGAGGCACGGGCTCGGTAGTGCCCGGGCCGGCCTTCGATCTGAGGCACGCGGGCCGGTCCGGCACGGCACGTTTAGCTTTTTTTTACATATTTTTAATTTTTTTACCTATTTTTTTAAAATAGTTTTTGGGCCGTATTTAAGCCTATCGGGCCGTTTTTCCGCGTGCTAGGCCGTGCCTGACGTGCCGGCCGGGCCGTTGACGGGCCGCCGTGCCGTGCCGCGAATTGATTTAAGGCCCGTGGGCCGGCCCGGCACGGCACGATTGGCTAACGTGCCTAACGGGCCGTGCCTTTCACGGGCCGTGCCGGCCGCGTGCCGGGCCGTGCCGTGCCGGGCCGGCCCGTTTGGCCAGCTATACTCGACCCCTAGCATCCACCTATAGCTGGCCATCTGGGCCGGGTCAAACAGGCCCGGCCCGAGGCATGGGGATTTTGGCCTGGCCCAGGCACAGCACTAAACGGGCCGTGCCGCGGCACGGGCCCGGTAGTGTCCGGGCCGGCCTTCGATTTGAGGCACGCGGGCCGGCCTGGCATGGCACGATTAGTTTTTATATTTTTTTACCTATTTTTTAGTTTTTGGACCGCATTTGTGCTAAATGAGCCGTGCCTTAACGGGTCAACCGTGCCTAACGGGCCGTTGGCGTGCCTCCAGGCCGTGCCGGAGGTCTGGCCGCGGCACGCGAGCCGGCCCAGGCACGGCACGATTCTAATCGTGCCCAATGGGCCGTGCCGCGCCGGGCCGGCACGGTTGGCCAGCTATACATCCACCATCCGTTTCCGATCTAACGGCAGGAACTGAACCAAACGCAAATAAGCTCCAGACTTAGCCGTTTTGCCATTGTCTCGTAAAATGTTGAAGTCTCGTGAAAACATATCCGAGAACGGAGCAACATAGAGAAAGATACCACACAAAGATGTCACCACATCATCATCTCGGTTGCCGAGGCTACGCCATTTGATCGTCGTCATCATCTCCATCCACTACTCGATGATGTCTCGTGCCTCTATGTACTTGTCGTTTCATAGTTCTCAGGGGTATGGAGGAACTACAATTGTGTGAACAAAATGTCATAATATATTTGATCTATGTAGTATGGATTTGATAATATTCTTTCATGATGTCATGTGAAGTCGACCAAGCAATATTTAGCCCTGACAAGACTTGAATAGATAATATTCTTTCATGATGTAGTATGGAATCTCTCTCTCCCTTTTGTGGACCATCAATAAGAGAGTAACGGAGACCCATTAGGTTTACGCAACAACCACAAGGAGATCCTTAATTATCATCGCACTCCGGTGGATGCCAGGAGGGATGATAGTGGTTGTGCGTGATGCCTAATCTATGGATGTAGAGTGCATCTCTATATTGGCTCTGCCCATTTCATTAAAGAACACTATACTTCACAACTACTCCCTCCATTTCATAATATAAGCCTTTTTAGCTAGCTAGTTTAACTTGCTAAAAAGGGTTACATTATAGAACGGAGGTAGTGCATTATATGCTAACGGTGAACATGGAACCCCCGAGATCGCTTTTACTCTTGTTACAGTTTCCATAATTTTATTACACTTTTATTCTTCTGTTTAGCTTTTCATCTTAAATTTAATCGCAATTAAAACAATATACAATTTTTATAACCACATTGTTTTGTCGTTGAATCAACGATAACTTGCGAACAATCTTTCCATAAACCTTTGCAAGTAGCAAACGAGCATTTCCTAATCTCTTCGTGGGATCGACACACTTACTTCGAAAATAGTTACAACTAAGGTTGTACACTTGCAAGCAATCAAGCTAATTTCTGGAACCTTTAAACGCATTTGGTCGTAGTTTTAGTTTTCGTTGTACAAACTAGCCCCAATCCAATACTCGGAGCCCAAATTAAGAGATGCATTTACAACTATGGGAACGAGATAACATGCAAGTTTTGAAGGTAATCCAATCTTACTTGATTTGCTGCACACTAAACAATCTACAGAAGATCCATATCAACATGTGAATTATTTTATGAAATATACTATACTTTTAAATTGAATGACGTTTATTTATGATGAAATGAAATTAAACCTTTTGGCATATCCTTGACTAGCAAAGCGCATTCTTGCATGTCCTTAAATGCAAAGGTAGAGAGAACTAAGGTCCAAAATTATGTGGATTGGGCCACTCCATGGGTGTGTTACATGATTCCTACAACTGCATTGTAGGAAAAGTAATTCATATCGATTGAAACCCTGCAAAGAGGAGCATTTCCCATTCGGAAGCATATATGCTCCTGATTTTTAAACTACGATTTAAACACATTTGGAAATGTCAAAAATTCCGACAAAAGTTTTCACACGTGCGTCATGACAATTCTATATTCTCACAAAGTCATTTATCAAAAAAAAAATGATATTTTTCTGTCGTGTGTAAAAGAAATTAAAAATATTCACGACACATTTCTATCTTTTTTATACAAGCTACACAAAAATGTCAGTCTTTTTATGAAACTTAACCTGCACACATAGAATGTCCTGATGTACGAGCTTTTTTTATTTGTTTTCCATCATTTCAAAATATTTTTCCACGGCAGCAGCATATGTTCCCAGGTGCCAAGTGTGCAGCCACACAATGAACTCCGCACACGACACACACACACAAAAAAAAAAAAAAAAAAGAACTCCGCACAACAACTACTAGGCCACGGCCATTCTAGTGTGTCTCTTACATATTAGTGCTGAACAAACTCACATTGCTGACATCGAGTTGTGCTTAAATAGGCTTAACACAAACATAGAAGTACATGATGGCCAAGTTCTGATGAACGATGCGAGGGCTCCGGTACTAATAACCCAGCCAGCATATTGGTTGCATCACACCAGCTTGAGAACCCTCCATCTCTACTCTCAATGACACCAGATCCGCACCCAATTAGAAGGTCCCAAAAGAAAAGTGAGTTCATGCCTGCAGATATATACATTTAGTTAGAAAACCGATGTGGATGTAAAAATCATTCCTTCCAAAATAAGGTCCTGTGTGCCAAATTGATAAGTATGGGCGGCTTCAGATGAAAAGCTCTGGAAGAGTCCCAGAGCCATATTACAACAGTTTTGGGAGCAACACACATAAAGATTATTCATGCTTCAGGAGTCCAGGAATATATAATTCCAGTTTTGAAGCAACACACACAAAATTAGCAGAAACATAATATCTGAAATGCAAATAAAAGCTTCAAGGCTCTCAAACATTAACTCTCAAGAACAGGCTATGCAACATTCTTCTTCGGAATATCATAGGTTCCATGAATTATGGATAAAATACCAAGACCTAAAATAAACCCAAGACATTTCACCCCTACACATTTCCAAATATGTGTACTATGCACATAATATTCAAGAACCTGCCAGAAAACTTCCATTCAGGGAGGAAAGAGTTTTAATGTACACACGAGCCCTCTAATGAGGACAGTGGGGGCTCCATTCCCTCGCAAAGTACAGAGTACATATCACTCACTACCAATGATGCTACTAAATAGGACTGTGACTATTGATTGTAACTGCGAATGTCTTCATGGGTGAGGAAAGGCACCTGATCCTCATCAAGTAATTCGTATACGAAACGACACCTATTGTGTTCTTTCCATACATTAAACCACACATGTACCTAACTTTCAACAAGCTACACCACAAGAGTCCAAACTCCTAAGGCCAAAATTACCAAGTTTCCACTACAAAATCTCCAAGGGGGAAGGGCTATCAACGTCTGATCAGTAATTCAGCATGATATTGAGCAAGACCAGTATACTCAACAAGATTGAGATTGGCTCCATTAAACTTTTTTCACCTTTTCTACAACATGATTACATATACTTCGACAAATTCCTAGTGGTTGTAATCAAGCATGAGATTAGCTTGAATAGGGTCAATTACGGCACTGAGACCAGTGTCATTAGAGTCAGCTTGCTCAAGTAGTTCCACCAGAGAAACTCAAACGCAAGGACCAAAATGGTCTGGTTTACCTTGTAGCCTCGGATGGGAAAATACATCCAACCTGGGCGGGTTTTACGTAAAGCTGAGTGAATTTGCAAAACTCATGGGTACTGGTTGTGGGATAAATACATGACTGAAAACTTGCATGTCTTACTTTATTATCTTGCTGTGGATGCATGTTTGTTTAGTTTATACTCTTGTTCTTTAAAGGTAATATATTAGCAAAACCTATGCACTCTAGGCTATCATAGATTGGTTCGATATTCCAGAACAGCAGATGGATAAATGCATGCATCTCCTGGCATGAAATTATTTGATCTTTATTTGTGCAGTCACATGGCAATGCTGATCAGTACATAAACAAATCATGACACATTTCCTGGTTTGTGAGTTCTCCCAAAACATGGAACATTTAACTTTATACATTACAAATTGGGATAGCAAAGCATCATAATTCACAAATAGAAACATAACAAGTTTGCCATTTATGACTTCACAGTGAGTAAATCCTCAGCAGATGAAGAAACTAATATGAAAAGCAAGCTTACTGCTTTGTAGTTCATAGACTTGGTTTCGACAATGATGGTGGGAAGCCAAAGTACGAGTGAACACGATTGGGGAAATTGTTGTATGTTGCTCTGCATACCCTCTTAAGTTCAAAAGTCTTGACCTCCAGAGAAAAAAAATCAACATCGTTATCCTCGGGCGACACCCCGTGTAAATTGTCATCCCACTGAGCTTCTCGAACACCTCGAAGGAATAAGAATCCCTCAGTTGCACCCACTGTGAAATAGAGACATTGGCGAGGCAACGCTATAATTTTTTTCTGCTGCCACTTGCTGGAAGATTCACCGTCATTTTGTTGAGTGGTAAGATAGAGATGAAAAAAGGTAGGAGTGTAATCACCGATGAGAGTAAACATCTCAAGGGCTCCGTTTGTACCATCAACAATGGTACAGATGCATGTGCTCTGGTGAGGCTGATTTATAGCTGCAGATGGTAGCCGGTGAGAACGTCCACAATGTAAAACTCCATTATGCGTGTGTCCCGTACGAGCAACAACTTGTCGTTCCAAAGAGCTGTCCAGTAGAAGCAGCCACGCAAGTACTCCCTCTGTTCGGTTTTACTTGTTGTGGAGATTGAGCTGATCAAGTACAAAGGCATAGTACAAACGGCGACGAGTAATACCGAACGGAGGGAGTAGTTGCAATGGGACAAGCATTTCCAAGGTGGCTCAACTGTGCCCAAAGAGCTCCAGGTGGGTGATGCAGCTATAGACCATTGTCCGGTGACGGAAGAGAAGACAAAAGCCACCAGCTTGCTTTTGTAGTGTGCCGTGCAGATCACCTTGAAAGAGGTCTCACCCTCATCCTGGCCAATGGGAGCAAGCATAGGCTCGAATTCTTTTTTTTGCGGATAAACAACTGGTACATCAAAGCATGACAATTACAGAAAGGACCTCCATGAAACACAAAATTACAACCAAGTCCTTCATCTGCAACGCGATGACGCCAACGAAGAACAGCACGTGCCGATGGCGCGCCGCCGCCGCATCTTCACACACTCCTTGGATCGGAAGTAGGGGTGGCACCCGCCGGGTTCGGGGCCGGGTCCGTACCCCCCATACCCTCCCCATTTAATTTGTCGGGTCTCATCTTTTACCAAACCCGCGACCCGGACGGGTTCGGGTCCCCGACGGGTACCCACCACGGGAGCGACGCTGGCGCATGCGGGGAAGAATACGATGGGATATTGGGATGGGGTTGGTGGGAATGGACGCGTGTGTTGTCTCCAGGACTCCAGATTCCATCGCGTGCATGTGATTTGTGGGTGGTGTGGTCCACATCTCGTGGACGTGTGGTTAGGCATAGGATTATTAGGGATAGGATTAGGGCTTAGAGCGGGTCTGCGGGTCTGTGGGTACGGGTTTGCCACCCCCAAACCCACCCCATTAGACCTGGCGGGTCTAATTTTTCACCAAACCCTCCCCATTTAAGGCGGGTACCCGTCGGGTTTGCGGGTTTCGGGGCCCCATTGCCATCCGGAATCGGAATATGTCCCTTGGCGGACGGGAAGTCGTCGGTCCTCGAACTCCAGAGAGCCTCCATCCTGCTCCACCGGCCGCACCGCATGCCTGCTCCAAGACCAGCTGCTTCAAGATCTTCAAAAGCCGGAGACGCCAACCTCGAACTCCAGCGCAGGGAAGTCGCCCATGGCAGCTGCACCGAGCTGCTAGGGCGACGGAGGCAGAAGATCCACTGCGGAGCTCCACCGGAGCGCCGCCGTCGAAGAGGAAGATCTCCACCTGCAAAACTCCACTCCGACCGCGCCGCCACCTCCCCGACGCCGCCGGCTGGACACCCACGCACACCTAGACTATGTACAGGCCGGGATCCGCGGATTCCCCACCCTCCCGCCGCCGGAGCGGCCGCCGGAGGGCGAGGAATCCGGCGAATCGCCGGCTGCGAGCTGGAACGCACGGGCGGGCTGAAGAAATCGCCCCTCTCTACTGTAGCTGGGGAAAGGGGAATGGTCCAAGGTCCGTCTGATGTTGCATAGGCTCGAATTCAACAAGGCGCTCTTGCAGGACGGCCATTTCCTCAGGTATGGGTGGGAGCAGCACGTATCTCCGTGACAAGGGATCGCACACTGCGAGGTTCGTGAAGACTGCCTCGATTTCAAATCGGGAGCTGCACTCGAGGAGGACGCGGCCTTCGCGGATGTCGCGGGCATACCACGGGGTGAGCCAAGCATTGTTGGGCTTGGGGACGAAGGAGTATGAGAAATCTGCGGCGTCGGCGAGGGCACGGGCAAGCGGGGCCGAGGGATGTGGTTCCTTGGCGGGGTGGAAGCCACTTTTGTCGGCGACGAATCCCAGGAGTGGCAGTGGATGGAGTTTGCGGTAGCGGCGGAGGAAGGATCCCTCGGTGATGATGCGGCGGAAACGGGGGCAGGCGGTGGACGTGCGGGCGAGCCCCGCTGGGGTGGGCAGGTGGAGGAAGATCTCTTCCAGGATCTCGTCGACGAGGTGCGGCGCCGGTGGGGTCATGGCAGGCGCCGCCGCCGGGGTGGAGAGCAAGGTGGGGGCTGGGGGGATTGTTCGGTTGGGAGTTGGGGTTTTCTTTTCCACGTCGTTGACAGTTCTTTTTTGTTTTTGTTTTGAAAAGCCTTCTATCCCCACTAGTCCTGGTCATGAGGTATTTTTTGCTAAATCTGGCCCTTTAGCCAAACTAATATTACATCTGGCCTCTTCATGAAACTATTTGCAAATCTGACCTTTGAGGTCGGCGTCAATAAGGATGGAGTCGAACCTATACAGGTCGGCGCCAAGTCATTTCCGCACTCAGATACTCCGACAGGTCGGCGTAAACCGAAATTGGCATCGAAGGTAGGTCGGCGCCATTGAGGATGGAGCCGACCTCAGGGGCCAGATTTGGGCAATAGTTTCGCAAATGGGCCACATGTATTATTAGTTTGACAAAAGGGATAGATTTGGAAAAAAATACGGTCATGGGAAGCTCGGCCCGGTAGGCCCGACACGAAATTTTAGGCCCTAGCCTATATTATTAGTCCCGTGGGCCGGGTCTGGGTCTGTGTTTTCAGCCCGAAGGATTGGTAGGGCGAGACTCGGGCTTCATATATAGGAGATTTAAGAAAGATGCCCAGCCCACGACCCGGCTCTATTTTTCATACGTCGGTCGGGTTTGACCTAAATTCCAAACCCAACAGCAGGGTCGGGACTAGGACTTAGTTTTGTGTTGTGGGCTTTCTCGGGGCCGGCCTGGCCCATGTCCAGGACTAATTCCCACATAGTACAGATGGCAATGGTAATCATTAAAAAAATGGTTCCCTTTGCTCCTCGCGCTAAGTGGCATCTTCTCCTTTGCGCGGGTCCCTAGTAGTTGTTTGAATATTCACCACGTGTCACCGGAGTTAAAGTGGAGAAAAAGAGAGAGAAAAGAAGGGTACAGGTGGGAGGGAGTTTTCCCTTTTTATTTTTTTTTAAACGGAACTAAAAACGAAATATCTTAAGAACCGCTAATCCAAATCACGAACCGTTTTCACTTTTGATCTCACGTCGAGATCTTCAAAACTAGATCCCATGTTGATAGGTTTCGACAAAAAAATTTGTATAGTTTGTACATCCGGTAACATTGTGCTTGTACATTTCCAGTTTTTGTACATTTCCAGTTTGAACATCTCCAATTTTGTACATCTCCAGTTTTGTGCATCCGGTAGTAGTGTGGTTGTAGATTTGCAGTTTTGCACATCTTCAGTTTGTACATCTCCAATTTTGTACATCCGGTAGCAGTGTGGTTGTACATTTTCAGTTTTGTACATTTTTTGTTTTATACATGCGGTAGCAGTATGGTTGTACATCTCCGTTTTGTACATCTCAGTTGTCGTACCCGTACGACGCGGAGTACACGAGAGGGAGAAAAGTGAAAAAATAACTCGAGATCTCTCGTTTTCTGGAGCTACGCTCACGTACTACTCCATGTTGTACTACATCCTTGAATCATCATGTAGGGCGCGGCAGCCGTACGAGTTGTACACCCGCTGGCCGAAACATACGCGCGGGGCTCTGCCCAGCAGTACGCCCGCTTCCGCGTCCGCTCCGCGCGCAAGGTACGCTGGGCCAGCACTGTGCCGAAATTTGTTTTCGCTTGCACTGGAGAGCCACCACGTGGCGTCATGTGCGTTCGTGCGAATCGACCTTCGTGAAGGGAAGCCTTTTCTTAGTTGTACCCGATGGAAATGGAGTGGATATGGATAGAACTGAGTAATGTCAATTTTTTTGCGGAAACAGAACGAGTATGAAAATTCTGGAAAATATTATCGGAAACAGATACAGACCGAATATGATGCGGACGAAACAAAAGGAGGAATGCTTGTTGAAAAAAATAGACCCTTTGAATCATGTAGAAAAACTCGATCAATCAATCGAGGATAAACTTTTTAAATTTCTAATATGAAATCAAATATAAGGACATAACATGCTTATATAATATAGTGCGTATATGTTATCAACTTTGGCAATATAGAAATTCCTACTAGAATTCTTGGGTTCGCTGGATTGGGCTAGTTCTGCGTATACAAGAAATGGAAAGTTCTGTATTACCGGAAATTCAAAATTTCCGTTTCTATGGCCGTTCCATCGGAATGTTATTCCGTTTTCGCACAAAATTTACCGTTTATGTTTTCCTCCCTCAAAGTTATGTTCTTGTTTCCGTATTTGAATTATGCGTTTTCGTTTTTTCGTGGAAAATTCAGAAATTTCATGTTCCGTTTTCATCCATGATCCGTCGGGGTTGACCAGCCAGTGCTCATTGGTGCTCTCTGTATTTTTCGTGCCCCGCTGCTCCTTGCTTAGCTCGCGGGCCTGCACACATCGAGCCCACCAGCTTGTCCTTCTAGGTCGTTTTTCTTCCCCGGCTTTTCGCTCTATTGCTTCTCTTTCAAATCTCGATGGTGGAAGACCCATACTATGAATGGAGCTCCATACAAATTCTTCCACGCAGTCGAGCTCCGTGTAAAGCGACTAACTAAGTGGATGGGTTTCGACTGACGGGGAACCGTTAAGCCGGAATTGTAGTCGGCGAGCCTAATTCGGCGAAGTCGGTGTTCCCAGACAAAATCATTCTTTATTATAGTTTTTTTATGTTGAACGAGTGTTTTTTAAATGCTACAAAGGCGTACGCATTTTGCTGCGAAACGCGATCATTCTGAGCCCCCGATGGAAAGATTGATTCAAATCATTCAATTCTACAAATGTTGTGATCCCATTCTAAATACATATGTTGACTTTTTTCGAAATTTTGTTGTGAAGACTTTGGTTTTGCTACATAGTGCGATTTGCTACATATACATATATTTATTGCTGCATACTCTTTTTTTGTTGCATCGGTGTTTGGGCATTGGGAGGGGGGGGGGGGGGGGGGGGGGGGTGCCGCTTTGGTGACTTCTCCCTCCGTTTCATAATATAAGATGTTTTAGTTATTCCCATACAGACTACATACAAAGCAAGATGAGTGAATCTAGACACTAAATACGCCTTTATACATCCATATGTAGTCTGCATGATAATATGTAAAACATCTTATATTATGATATAGAGGTAGTATATCCATCTCATGTGAATTGCAAATAAGATGAAAACAGATTTTAGCTCATGTCATTTGAATCAAATATTTATCTTTTTTTTTGTAATATTCGCTTTAGAGTAAGTTTGATAATTTTACCCATGGGTATGGTTAACCGTGACAATCTAACCAGCATGGGCAAGGTATGGACATTTTTTTGTACCCTTGATCATACTCTACCCGTCATGTCATGGGTAGGGCATTTTGCCCGTGAGTATACCTTATCCATGGCCGTTTTGACCTGATGTGTATTCATGTACTTATTTTATTGAGTTAAGACAATTTGTTTTGTCGAAATGTGATTTTCAGATTATTATATTCTCATGCAGTTGTGTACATTTTTTATCGAGTTGAAACAATTATTTGTTTGGCCGAATATCCTTTGTATCCTCTGATTGTCTGTCAGCAATGTTGGGCGACTGATTCCTCCTATTACTCTTTTTTTCTGGACAGTGAAAAATCTAGAAGTTATATTAATCGATTGTCCTTGGCTGAAATTTTTGTCATTCCTGTAATCCTGTCATGTTTTAATATTTTGAACTATCGATTCATAGTTGTTGTAGTGTTTGGTAGGTTTTTTCATGTATGGATCATCGAGATGGAACACTCACAACGAGTTTTCAATAGCGCCCGAGCTCGCTATCCTCGATCTTTCTCATTCCGGTTCTCCCTCCGTTTTTTAATATAAAATACGTTTGAGGAAGCTAATTTACCTTTCTAAAACGTCTTATATTAATGGACAGAGGTAGTAGTTGCCATTTAATGAACTTGTTTGTATTTTAGTGATGAATATTTTTATAAATATATAACTTGGTTAATTAATATATGAGCACGAGTCAGAGAAAAGATAGAAACCGGTTAGAGCAAGTATAATAAGGCTGATTCAGCCGGAAATCCATTTCGGGTAGTGGGTGCAGATGCACCCAGTGCCCAAAAAACAAATTTTCAAATGTTAAAAAATTCAAAATAAATTTTTTGCATATACTTCAAGACATTTTGTGTTAGCACAAAAAATTACGTGGTGAAAAGACATTTTTTGTGAGCTATGCAAAAAGACAAATTCAGGCAATACAAAATGACTTTGTACGAGACATGTTTTTGTCTTTTTGCACAGATCACAAAAAATTTCTTTTTTACCACGAAACTTTTTGTGCTAACACAAAATTTCCTGATGTATATTCGATTTTTTTTTAGAATTTTTTGAAATTTTAAAAAGTTTTTAAATATTTTTACACAACGGGTGCAGATGTACCCGTGACCCAAACGCCGCCTCCTGATTCATCTGGCTATAAGACAAATCTTACGCATGGGTGTGTTTGTTTGGGCTTATTTTGGCTTTTGGCTTTGTCTTATAAGCCAAAAAAAAAACATGATCTGAATCTTTTGGCTTCCAAAATCCAAAAGCTATAAATCTTTTCTGGCTTATAACCCAAAGCCAAAATGAAGAGAGGAGCGATGAGAGCAAGTATAATAAGATCCAGTCAGCAGGCTGTAAGGGTTAAAATAATATATTTGTGATTATATGGAGAAGATATAATAGAAGAGAGAATGAAAACGGGCTCTAATGTAAGAGCCAGCTGCAGCACGTGCTCTTATGCGTCTTGTGAGAGTGTAAAGTGGGCTATGCATTGATAAAGTAGTACATGCATATAGCCAACTATTATATATGCTAGCTATAAGCTGACTATAAATGACGTGGCAATGACATATAGGCAGCAGCTGGCTCTGTTATTAACCTTACTCTGGGACATAAGTAAGCCAGCGCTTGATTTATCGCCGAGCTGCAGCACATATCACCAAAAGCTACAGCCGGCATGCAGCTTATGGCGAGCGCTCGAGCAGGCTCTTCCCACCCTGTATCTCTTGGATGCGAGGACTAACACATGCAATCATTAAATGGTTAAATATTTTATAGAGCCAACTTTAAAGCCAGGCTATTATGTAAGTATTTATTTTGATGGCTTTAGAGCAACTCCAGCCGCCCCCCCAAGAGCCCCCACAGGACCGTTTTTTGGACGTCGGCGGGCGATTTTTCTCCCAGTCGCGCCCCCAGGGTCTCGTTTTTCGCCGGATTTGGCCCAAAAGTTATCCGGCGTACCCAGGCCGAACCCAGCGCGCTGGGTTCGGCCTGGGGGCGCCGGCGCAAGGGAAACGCCGCGCGGGCCAGCCCTGTCGGCGAGACAACACGATTCCCGCCATTATTGTTTCGCTTTCCCTCCATTTTCCTTCTCCATATACCGTAGCTCCCGCCGTTTCCCGCGGCAATCGCCTCCCATATGGCGCCCAAGAAATTCAACAACCCACGAGCCGCCGGCGAAGAACCACCGGCGAAGATGGCGGGGGGCGGGAGGGGTAGGGGTAGGGGGAGGGGGAGGGGGCGGCCGGACGGCTTGAGCAACACCGAGTGGGCGAACGAAGTCGACCGAAGGAAGACGCTCACCGCCGACCGCAAGGCAAGGGGCGCGAGAAAGAAGGCCAAGGAGGCGGAGGAGGCCAAGGAGACACGACGAGCGGCGGCGGCGGCCGGGAAACCGTGCTTTCCTGCGCCGTCCCCACTGTATGCGCCGCACGGCCTCTATTTGCCGCCCGGCGCTTGGGGAACCCAAGGAAGCCAAGGAGGAAGCCAAGCAAGCGTGGCGTCACCGTCACCGTCGGTCTTCTCGCCGTCGCTGTCGCCCACCGCCTTCTCGCCGGCGTCGCCAGCAACACCCCACTGGAGGGGGGACACGCTGGAGTACGGAGACGGCGACCCGCACGGCGGATTCAACCCCAACATAGCGTTCCGCGGCCCTTCCGCACTCAGCGCCGGCACCGGGGGCTCGCCGGCCATGCGACGCCAGGTGGTTGCAGATGATGGAGAAACAAGACGTGAAGATCGACCTCCTGAAGACCAAGGTCGCGGCCAAAAAGAGGAACACCGATCTGGCGTTCCTAATGAGCGCCGACCCGGCGACGATCATGGACGCCAAGGTCAAGGCGTGGTACATGAGCCAGCGCGACCTCATCCTGAACGAGATACCCGCACCGATCCCGACCCCGACTCCACCACCGACCCCGACCCCGACTCCACTCCCGACGATGACCCCGACTCCGACAACGGAAGGCTCCACCACGAAAACGACGCCGAGCACCACGATATGTAGCGGGAACACGCCGATTCAAAAAAAAAAGTGCCTTGGGGCTGAAAGCTGGGGGGGCGGGTGGGAACCGAGGCCTCCCCAAGGCTTGGGGGCGCCGGCGAACGGGCTAAAAAGTCTTCGCCGGATACCCTGGGGGGGCCAACGGCTGGAGTTGCTCTTAGGGGACATGGCATGGATGTGTAGCGAAGAGCCGCGGCTAAATTATTATCCTTGCTCACCTCTTTCCTTCCGCCGTCTGAGAGGCAGCGCCACGTGGCTGGAAGCCTCATCACCTCTTTCCTTCCGCCGTTTCTCCACTTCCACACATTCCTTTCTTCTCCCTCCACCTCCACTCCAATGGCGCCCGCGCCCACCACCCCCTCCTTCCTCCGCCCCCCGCCGCTACCCCACCATCACCGTGTCCGCCTCCCCGCCCCTCCTCCCTCCGCGTCCTTCCGCCTCGCCGAGATCCTCGGCGGCCGCGGCCTCTGCAACGGCGAGGTCGGCATCATCAAGGAGCTCTCCTCGCCCAGCCCGCCCCCCACACCTTCTCCGTCCACTCCCGAAGGAGAATCCTCCTCGCCAGGAAGCGCAGAGGAGCCGCCGGCAGTTGACCCGGACGCTTTCGAGAAGGAGATGATGGGCCTCACGGGCGGCTTCCCCGGCGGCGAGGTCGGGCTCCAGGACTTCGTGGCCAAGAACCCGCCTCCCCGTGCCCCCAAGCCGGCCTCCACCGCGGCCGTGGTCCCGGCGGGGAGGCCGAGGGCGCCGGAGCTGCCGCTGTTCCTCCCGGGCATGGTGGTGCTGGTGAAGAACCCCGCCAACGCGTACCACATGTACTGCGGGATCGTGCAGCGCGTCACCGACGGGCGGGTCGGGGTGCTCTTCGAGGGCGGCAACTGGGACAGGCTCATCACCTTCGGCGTCGGCGAGCTCGAGGGCCGCGAGAAGGGCCCGCCCATGGTGAACCCCAAGTCGGTGGTGCTCGAGGCGCTCGTGCAGGACGACGACGAGGAGACATAGAAGACCAAGAAGGACGGGGGAGGCGCCGCCGTCGCCGCCACACAGGCCTGATGTGATGTATACCATGCTCCATCTTCTTGTGCCTGTATCTATGTGTATATCTGTATACTGTATATGGATTTGAGATCTTGAATGCCACACCCCATTTGAGATCTTGGGAACGAGTCTCATACTCTGATTTGGTATCTGGCTAACTTCACCTGTCACATTAGAATGATGGTGCTTACTGTACTGCACCGTTTTGGTGTGTGTTCGCGTTGGTGATGCAACATGCTTCTCAGACAACATCAATAAAGTGCAGAGCACTAGGGCCAAGAAATTTCTGGAGTTGCTCTTCAGGAAGGAAGAAAACATCAGTTCAGCTGTATATCTGCTATATTTCTGCATGCAATTCTATGGAAAAAACTCATTTGTCGTGCATGAATACACCATTTCTATTCAGATTTCTGCAAAAAATCTTGTAAAACGTTCAGAGTGATGAATTTCTGCAAAATTGTTGTAAACCATGCAAAGAGTCGTATCATGTATATATAAGTGTATTCAAGTATGTACACTTTAATTCAATGAAGTCATGACATCTCTATACTATAGGTTGTTTTGTGGCGCAACTCATTTAAAAATGCATTTGTGTATTTCCAAAAGTGGTAAAGGAGATTATAGCCATCCCCATTTATCTACCTATCTTTTCTATTTTTTTATTGGGCACTCTATCAGTTTTCACAATTAAAAAAATGCATTATTGCCTTCTAAAAACATGGTTATGGACTGAACTATATGCACGGATGTGTCCATGGAAGTCTTGCTATTTCTAATTGTATGCTATGAATTTTTTTTCTCAAATACAGTTCAGATAATCTTGGAATCAACGTGACAGGTGTGACCAAATAATTCGGTTGCGTTTATTCAATTCTTTGAAAATGAATTAGTTGAGATGTGCTACCGGCGGGGGAAAATCTGCAAGGTCAAGCTCAAGTACAAATTTCTCCAAATTTATTTCGTCAAAATCCTCCAACATTATATGAGTTGTGCCACTCCATGGGTATGTTATAGAATTCCTACAGCTGCATCCATAGGAAATTTAATTCATATCGACTGAAACCCTGCAGAATTCCCTTCTCCAGGCCATAAATTCCCTTCAAGAAACAAGCCGAGGAGACATAATGTTGCTGCAGCTAAACAATGAGATACGTATAAAGATAGCGTCGCTGCGGCCACATTGCATCCAGCCACTAGTGGAAAACGGAGCACTAGTCCCGATTTCAGAGGGCCTCTAGTTCCGGTTGGGCAACCGAGACTAGCCAGTCGGGACTAGAGACCCCCCCCCCCCCCCCCTCTAGTCCCGGTTGATTATGAATCGGGATTAGAGGCCCTCTCGCGTGGCCACGGAGGAGCCTGCGGGCTGGATGGCTTTAGTCCCGTTACGTAACACGGACCGAGACTAACTTTAGGCCTTTTTTTTCTTTTAGAATATTTTTTTAGGATTTGACGTTTAGGAGTTTCGGATGGTTTCGGAATCACGTCGATATGTCAAAAATACGTTTTGATAAATATATAAATTATATTACTACACTAAGATCACGTTGATGCATATATATAACACACATACAAATTAAGTAGTACATGAAGATCACGTTTCCGTATAATAAGTACACAATTACATGCATGAGATCATAGTACATTGAGATCACTTATATATGTAGATAGTAGTGCTCTGCTTCTTCAGGTATGACCTCGTCAAGAAGAAATCCCGCCAACTCCTCCGCAATTGCTCTTATACGGTCATTTGGTAGGAGGGCGTTCCGCTTCCATGCAACCTTTAAAAGAAGGAGAAAAACAATTATGAATGAAACTCCACACAATTGATGGTAACAAACAAAATTGCGAATAATATTTACGTACCTCTTTGTTTCTTAGATTATTGAATTTCTCAATGGTCCTCATTTGAATGTACTCGCAAACGTAGTATCCACATAAGTGGGTCCCGGTTGGCTGTTCCAGACACCACTGTTCGAGAATAGAATTCAATCAAATCAAGCTTGATAATGATATTGAAACTAGAATTAAAGAGATACGCGGATCTAGGTAGTACTACTTTCCTTGTTCATAGACCATATCAGCTTCGGTTGCCATTGACCGGGTTCTTCCTTGATGAACATTTCCCATACTCTACTCGACAAACAAAATGAACAAAAGAGTTATTAATTACTTGATATCACGAAATGACTGAAAGAGGCTGATATAGTGTGATAAGAATTTAAATTACTCTTTCATGATATCAAACAAGTTCTTGAATTCTTTAGGTTCTGTCCTTAATGAGTCGAAGACTTCAATTTCTCCCTCGTCATATCTAATGCACACGAGAATATAGTGGTAGCTGCACGTTTACATACGCAGTCATGCATAACTCATCAATTACACTTAAGATCGGGTGAGAAAAATAGAATGTGTATAAGAAATTAGTAACACTTACTTGAAGTTGTAAGGAAGAAGTATTTATACAAGTAATAGCTATGCATCTAAACCATATAAATAAGTTAAAAAAAGATAAAAACAAGAAACTCACCGAGGTGGTGCCGGTGATGGGATGGCGTGGGCGATCGACAACAGTGAGGACGGGCACCGGACAACTGTAAAACCCAGACATTATACTTTAATTTGAGCTCAAATTGCATGTAAAAAAATAAAATCCCTAACTTAGGCATTTCATCAAACACCTAGCTAGCACTAGAAAAACGAAATGAGCTAACTAGCACCAAAATGAGCTAAAAAAACAACACCGGAAGTGCTAACCCTTGGATAGATGAGGCGCCGCCAAGTTTGACAAATGGTGGGAAAAATAGGGGCCGAACTCGAGCTTGGAAGAAGAAGAGGTTAAGAAAATGGTGATGAACCCGGAGCTCAAAAATGGCCACGGCCGGGTTGGGGATGGGAGCGGGTTGGGGATGGGATGATATATAGGGAAAATAGTTAGTCCCGGTCCGTAACAAGAGCCGGTACTAAAGGCCAGTCGTTAGTCCCGGTTCGTATGATGAACCGGGACAATAGCTTGTCCGGGCTGGCCCCACCTCTGCGGCCGCCTGCCGCGGCCCTTTATTACCGGTTCGTGATACGAACCGGGACGGAAGGTCCCCTACGAACTGGGACTGGACCTGGCGGGCGCCCTGGGTACTGGAACCGGGACTAGTGCCCCCATTGGTACCGGTTTGTAAGGGAACCGGGACGGAAGGGCCAAACCGATGGCCATGTTTCCACTAGTGAGCATTTTGGTTGCATATAAGTTAAGTCTTATATGCCAAACTGAAAAGTACAGTACAATTGAGGAGTAAAGGGCACATGAGCTGCTCATTCATGCTTCAACACACACAACAATTAGCAGAAACATAATATCAGAGTGGTAAATAAAAGCTTCAAGGCCCTCAAACATTAACTCTGATGCACAGGCTATGCAATATTCTTCTTTGGAATATCATAGGTTCCATAAATTATGCGTAAAATTCAAAGACCTAAAGTAAGCCCAAAGACATTTCACCCCCTATATTTCCAAATATATGTACTTTACGGAACAAAATAATGATAATCAAGAACCAGCAGGAAGAACTTCAATTCATTCGGAGAAGAGTTTAATGTACAAATGAGCCCTCTAATTACGGGGAGTCCACTCACTATTGATGATGCTACTAGGTAGGACTGCGACTGTTGCTTTGTGCTGCGAAATGTCTTCAGGTTATTATTTCACCGTGGGTGCATGTATATATGACTGAAAACCTGCACATCTTACCTTATTATTTCACCGTGGGTGCATGTATGCATGTCCAGTTTCTACTCTAGTTCTTTGAAGATAATATCAGTGTTGGATTAGGCAGCACCTAGGCGACGTTTTAGCTCGTTTAGGCACTAGACGATGGGCAAACACCTCGCCTAAGACATAAGCGGTACTCTAGTCAGTGCAACCAATAAATTTTGTTCTCCACCAAGAAATTATGTCATATTGCATTGAAGAACCAGATGGGCCATAATCCAATGCCAGTTATTGGTAGCATACTCATCTATATGGTCTACATTATCGTGTATAAAGATATAATAACCCAAATAAACATCTGATGGTGCAAACTATATGACCGCCTAGGCTGCGTCTAGTGCGATTAATCATCGCCTAGGCGCTAGGCGAATGCCAACCGCCTCGCCTACGCCTAGCGTATTTTCCAACCTTGGGTAATATTTGGCTAAAAATTATGCACTCTAGATTATCATAGATTGGTTGGATATTCCAGAACAGCAGATGGATAAATGCATTTCCTGATATGAAATTGTTTGATCTTTATTTGTGCAGTCACATGGCAATGCTGATCAGTACATAAACAAACCATGACACCTTTCCTGGTATGATAAGTTCTCACAAAAAGATGGAACAATTAACTTTCTATATAGCACCAGAAATTCATAAATACAAACAGAATAAGCTTGACATTTACGACTTTAATTAACTTTCTATATAGCACCATAAATTCATCTATACTACTTATAAAAGAGCGAATATATTCTTCTCTAAGCACACCCAACAAACGTACACATAACAGTAACGACCAATTTCCATCTCAGGATATCAGATCTAACCGTCCACAACAAAATAATCCCCACCAGAGCGTACGATTAGCAAATTCCAGAGGCAGACGAAAACTCTTCCTCGGAGCGAAACGTACGTACCCGTCTCTGCCGATCTAAAAGAAACGCTCCCACAATCCTCTCTCTCCCGTGGCGATACCTAGGATGGCCGCCCCTGCCCCCATTCTCTCCTTGCCCGTCGGCGGGAGTTCTCGGGCTGCCTCCGCTGATGCTGCCGTGGACTGTCGCCATCTCCGTCCATGCCAAGCCCTGGTCAAGGTCGCCACCATCACCGTTCCATACTCCGCGCTCATCTCCGATCCCCTCCGTGAGTAATTTGTAGAGATCGGGGAGGAGGCCGTCGAGGTGCAGACAGATGCGTCAGCCAAGGACGAGGAGACCAACCCATCCCTCTTCAACTTCCTCAGCTCAGTAATCCGTGCTTCCTCTCTGATCGTCTACACCAGTACTACTGCTTGATCTAGACAAACTGGCCCAACCTATATATTGATTGGTAGTTCTGTTTTACTGCAATGAATCAAAGTAGACTGAAACAAGCGGTTTAGGAGAGTTGATACTGGTTTGGGAATTGGGATTGCACAATTGCGTCACTTGATTAGCTTTGCTGTCTGCTGATATACTATTTGCAGTCTCCAGGTGGATGCGTAATGGCGAGCACAAGTGAGATAGCCGCGCTACCTCCGGCATGTCGGCTGACGGACTGCCCATCTTGTGCCTGGTCTCCCCTAACCCCAGTGTCGAGTTCTTGCAGATCCGGAAACAAGAATGACTATGGAGGCGCCACATGGTTTGCAGGATTCACCATAACTGACGTGTCTGTATTGCCTTTTTTACCACTTTCTTGATGCACGTTACAGTACAGCAATGAAGTACTGCTATTGAATCACATAAACGAGTGTGTGCCTCCGGTCGGTTTTGTTTTCGCCGGCCGTAAACAGATTCGTACTACTACCGTAGTTCACCTTCCACGTCAATCATTCCTGACCGGAGGTAGTAGTATATTATTAAGTTCTAGCTATTCGTTTGGTTAGTACCAATATAGCATCATCCGCTTTCTTCATGTGTCATTGTTTTTGGATAAATTTATTGTATTACTAATGCAAGATATAACTGCAATTATTGTTTTATCACAAAAGAAAAGAAACGACAGGCTTTTATTGGTTACATGCTTTTAGTCAGTAAGACTTGGTTGTAGCTAGCTTGATTCCTTTTCAATACCATTAGCTAGCTGTTTAAGTAGGAGAGATGAGTTGTGCTTTGTTCAAAATTTTCGCAAGAACTAATCACTTATTTTGTGGGCAGGTTTAATTTGTACTAATAGGTCAAGTTGTTTTGCTCTAACTTCAAAGTAGCATAAGAGACTTGTGTTCTTTATTCTTGTCAGATATCTTATGAGCTACATTAATTTCTTTGTTTGTATGACATTCATATTAGATGAGTTAGAGGAAAATAACTTTCAGTTAGTTCTAAAAGATATTTCTAAGCATTCAACAGTTTCTTTAAAAATTCCAATAACCAAACTCACAGATGTAAGATGAGTGGTAGACTGCAGGTGTAGAGAGTATTTCCTATAGTTTGAAGACAAAAATTGTCTATTACGCTCTGGCAGGATGGATGCAAATACAAATGGTACTATTTGTAGAAGTGCGCAGATGTAGTTTGGTGCCATCTACGCGACTTAGATTTTACTATCTGAAAAATTTAGACTTCTTCTAATTGAGATCAAGATGCCCAGGCTGTAGCCGTTGGCCAGACGCTAATCATGGCTTCAGGTGCTCCAGACGTGCCCCCAGACGATGCTCATTAGCATTACGGTATCCAAAACTACAGTGCATGTTAATTTGCTTTAGTTCATCGGGCTGCATGGTGAAACATCTATATTGTTTATCGAAAACTATATTGGACATCATTCTATCGATCAAGAGATCTATATAATTTTTAGGCTTATGGTATTCTTTGAATAATTGCTGGGGAGACACACAAATGTGGGAGGACCAGGAATTATTGGCTTTAAGTGCTGAGGTACTTCAGATCTCACTATTTATTCTCATGTAGATTATTCTTCATCTTTGGTTGATGGCTTCTTGCAGCTGTAGCCAGTGAGACTTATAAGCTGAAGCCAGTCAGACTTATTGGCTAAAGCATACAATTTGTTTACAATTGTTTTATATAAATTGCAAGTATTAAGCACTGATGTGATGTTGGGCAGATTTTTGGCAAACTATAGATCTCTTATCTGAGAGTGAAGACAGATATGATAAAGAAGTTTTAGCTCACTTGGTTTTACGAGGATATATGTTCATTATTTCAGGTTACTCACGGGCATAAAACGAGCTATGGTGGTAGTGAACTTACTGATTTTGTTGAGCACAACAACAGGTAGTTCCTTTATCTCTCTGACTCTTTGTTGACTGTTCACCTGATCCAATATCTTAATGACTGGGTTGTTTCATTCCACACAGAAGGTATATATCAAACTTGTGCAATTTGCGAAAGGGATGCATCCCTTTAGTGATATCTGTTGTTTTGCTTATCATGTGAGAAACTTGGCCAAAGTGAATAAACAAAAAGAATTAGAACAACTCATAACGCGAAAAATAATGATATCATGTCTGGTACTAGATGATCCAGGAACAACTTGAAAAGCACAAGAGGCAATGTTAACAATTCAAAATTGTGGACCAATCTCTTGAGCATGTTGGCTGCACCTGCGAGGGCTGTAGAGTAGTAGTAGTACCATGTTTGTTAAGTGTCCTTCAGCATTCTCCTGGAGTTCAAATAGCTTGTGTGTACTTTAGAAAATGTGCAGATTGATGGGGACAATTTATTGATTTAATCCCAAAGTGTTCATTGCCTTTTGCTTTATATTGTAAGGTTTTACAACCTGCACCAGATAAGCCTCGATTTAGGGTTTGTGATTTGATATGTGGATTTGGTTACATATCTGATAAGTCTGTTTACCCATTATAGACCTAAACAATTGTTTTGAGCCTGGCAAAGAACTGAACATATTCGGTAGTGCAGGTCTAAAGGATATATGTATATTGAGCCAGGCAAAGAACTGGTAATGATGCTCTTAATTAAAAGAAATTATTGCTGCCATGATCAAAATAACTTCAAATTCATGTGTTTGTAATATATGATAATTTTGTTTACCGGCTGAGATATGACACATGATGTGTGCATGCACATGCATGCTAATTGAGCGTGTGTATATCTCTGCATTTTTGGGTTTTCACATATATGGTGATTAAATGCCTCTCTTCATTGTCCATATTAGGGCATATAGTGGGAAGACATCAGCAGTACCGTGGCAACTGAAAAAGGGGTAGGCGGGAAGAACGAGACTTGTGGCCGAAGGAACAAAGTTTGAGGATGAAGCGGCATCGACATGTGTTTATCCGAATAGGACTGCTGTCTATTAGATTTTACACAAACTATTGTTGTAAGGTGGAGACGTGCATTGCACGTGTAAGCTAACTAGTAAATACAAACAGAATAAGCTTGCCATTTACGACTTCACAGGAGAGAATCCCCAACAGAAGAAGCACTACTACAGGCTTACCGCTTTGCAGTTCATAGACTTGGTTTCGACAATGATGGTGGGTAGCCAAAGTACGGGTGAACATGAATGGGCAAATAGTGGTATTTTGCTCTAAAGACCTTCTTAAGTTCAAAAGTCTTGACCTCCAGAGAAAAAAAGTCAACATCATCATGCGACTGACACTGAGCTTGTCCAACACCTCGAAGAAATAAGAATCCCTCAGTTGCACCCAATGTGGAATAGAGACATCGGCGAGGCAGCGCTATAACATTTTTCTGCTGCCACTCGCCGAAAGATTCGCCGTTGTTTTGTTGAATGGTATGATAGACACAAAATAAGGTCGTATCGTAATTACCGACGAGTGTAAACATCTCAAGGGCTCCTTCCGTACCATCAACAATGGTAGACATGCATACACTCTGGCGAGGCTGATTTATTAGCTGAAGGTGGTAGCCAGTGAGAACGTCGACAGTGGAAAACTTCATTATGCGTGTGTCCAGCACGAGCAACTTCAACTTGTCGCACCAAAGAGCTGTCCAGTAGAAGCAGCCCCGCAGGTAGTTGAAACGGTACAAGCGTTTCCAGGAGGGCTCAACTGCTCCCAAAGATCTCCAGCTGGGAGATGCAGCGATGCGCCATTGACCGGTGACAGAAGAGAAGACAAACATCACCAGCTTGCTTTTGTAGCAGGCCGTGCAGATCACCTTGAACGAGGTGTCGTCATCCTCATCCTGGCCAATGGGCGCGAGCATAGGCTGGAATTCAACAAGGCGCTCCTGCTGGACTCTGAATTTCTTGGGTACGGGCGGGAGCAGCACGTATCTCCGTGACAAGGGATCGCACACCGCGAGGGTTGTTAAGCCGATTAGCCGAGGCCAATTCCAGACTCGTAGATGCACTCGAGGAGGACGTGCCCGTCGCGGACGTCGCGGGCATGCCACCGGGTGAAGTTGAACCGGTGACCGTTGGGCCTAGGCAGTGACGACGTATCTAGAAAAAAATTGTAGGATGGGCACACTTTAAAAAAAAATTTAGCACACCAAATGACATCAACAGTTCAGATCAGATCTCTGCTGCTAGACAAAAAAAAAAGATGTTGCTGAACATGAAAGCGCCTGAAACTGCTTACAACTAAAACTTGGAGGCCTGAATCACAGATTTACGAGCAACTGTGGCAGCTCCGGCCATTCGCATGTACTGTACCATATAGCAAGCAAAGCTGGGCGAATGGCCGGAGCAAGCAAAGAACGACAGGGGCAGATAAATGGGGGAAATCAGGAGAGATTCTTCCTTACCTCCCCAGCTGGCAACACGAAGCTGGGCGGCGCTCCGGTACCAGGGCCGCTTTCTTCTTCTTCTTCCTCCTCCTCTTCTTCCTCTCTCCTGCTCAGCTGATCTCCTCCGTCTCCGCTTTCTTCCCTTTTGTCAAGAGCCGAGCTGGGAGATCGAGCGGATACGCACAACGCGCCACGCCGGCCGCGACGAATTCGGCGTGTCGTAAGGCCGGGGGGCGGGGACGGGTCGGCGGCGAGCGTCGAGCGAGCAGGTCGTGAGCGGCAGCTCGCAGCTGGCAGGGTTAGGTCGTCCAGGAAGACCAGGACGCGAGCGAGCTACGCCAGAGGAGACTAGTAGAGATAGCCCAGGATGGGCTGCTTCCTATATGGGGGGTCTAATTTTTATTCAGAATTCTGGGTGGGCCACGGCCCACCCGCTAGATACGCCACTGGGCCTGGGGACGAAGGAGTAGGAGAAATCTGCGGCGTCGGCGAGGGCACGCGCGAGCGGGGCGGAGGGATGGGGTTCCTCGGCAGGGTGGAAGGCACCGGCGTCTGTGACGTACCCGAGGAGCTGCGGCGGATGGAGCTTGTGGATGCGGCGGAGGAAGGAGCGGTCGGTGATGACGCGGCGGAAGGAGGCGCATGCGGAGGAGGCGCGGGCGAGCGCCGCTAGGGTGGGCAGGCGGATGAAGATGTCTTCCAGGATCTTGTCGGCGAGGTGCCGCGGCGCCTGCGGGGCCATGGCGGGGATCGTCGCCGGTGTGGAGATCGAGCAAGGAAGTGGGGATTGGTCAGTTAGGATGAGGGTTTGTTTTCACATGGTTGGGGTCGGGGCTTGGAAGAAGGGGCTTTTGTTTGGGGCAGCGCTAGGTGTAGGTCGGCCTACATCTCCAAAATCTAGGTCCCTGTCTGCACCGTTGGATTACCATCGTAGTCCACGAACCAGCGCAGCACATTTTTTAGTTTAGTCCCTGGATTCTTTAGAAATCGAACCCGCACTACACAGACAACTCCACTTAATACGAAGGGTTATATCCCGTTGCCCCTGAACTTCCTGATATTTACAGTGACAATGCCACTATGCTGATTTTTCCTGCTATCGCAACAAAATCTCGACCAGTACAACAAAATTTCTTGACTCGTTACAAAAATAATATAGTATTACAACAAATCATCGCAACATTTTTGAAAAAAGTTAACAATTTTTTTTGGTTAAACAACAATTCTTTTACCGCATATTGCTTTACAACAAAACTGACCAACAATTTTTCAACAAAATTCAAAACTGCTACAAAAAAATCAATAATTAAAAATATGTTTACAAAACAATTTTTTGACCGCGGATCCATTTGCAACAAAACTCACCCACTATTTCAACAACAATAAAAAATAATTACAACAAAAAAGAAACTGTTGCAAAATTTTAAAATTGCGACAAAAATCACCATCGATTACAACAAAAATCGCAAACGATTACAACAAAAATATATATTATTATAACAAATCATTACAACATTTTGAAGAAAATAATGTTACAAAAATTGGTTAACCAACAATTGTTTTGCTGCAAAAATTTTTGCAACAAAAATTAAAAACAATTTCAACAAAAATCACAAAGTATTACAACAAAAAACCATGTGTTTGTACACATTAAAAGTCGATGATCAAAATATTTGCCTCAGGTTCGTTCGCAACAAAAATCACCATCTATTTCAACAAAACACACAAGCGACGACAATAAAAAAACATATATTTGCAACATCTGGAAAAGACGATACAAAAAACCTAACTTGCAAACGCTCAAAAAACCTTACAATATCTAGCGTGTGATTTCACAATAAAAACTATACGTGTTTGTTACAAATTTGGAAGAACGTACACATCCAACATCGAAAAAAATGAGAGAACACAAACTTGTACAAACCGCCAAAAAAACTTGAAAATCTGGTGTGTGCCTTCACAACAATTTTGTTAGCGTTTTGTTACAAATTTAACGCATATACAACCAAATCAAAAAATTCATAATTTGTTTTGACAAAAAACAAGTCTAGCTAGCTAAGTCAGCTGTTGACTTCTTTCACGTAACAAACATATATCAAAAAATTGCTATCGGGCAAAAAAAAAAAAGAGCAAACACGTAATTAGCTGGGCTTGATACGTGCGCGCGGCCGGAGCGTAGCGAGCAAGGAGACCTGGAACGCGCGCGCCGCGGACGGGAGCGAGCGACCTAGGCTTCCCACGCGTAGGTCGGCCTAGAATAAGTGTTTTGAGAAGGGGAGAGTCGGAGAGTGAGCTTTGGTCGCGGCCCGGCACGACTCGGGCACGCACACTGCTAGGAATGCTCCGGTCTGAGGCAGCCCGATTCTTGTTCTTGTCGTGCCGGGCGGCCCACGTGACTCGCAAAAGCGGGCCGTGCTGAGTGTCCCCTATGGATCCGTGTTTTCCAGGCCCCGGGTCCCCTGAACGACATGTGTCCCTTTTTCCCTTCTAAATCCCGCAGTTGCTACATTAGTTTCCGCGGTAGCAAAATATTATACCATTGTAGCAAAAAAAAGTTTCAAACACAAAATAGAAAAAAAGACCCGTCGGACATAGACTCGCCGGAGATGTTCCCCGGAGAACCGGGCTCGTCGTCGCCGTCCCACGGGAGCACCACCGTCCTCCCGTCAACAGCACCGCCGCCCTCCCATCGCCGTCGCATGAGAGCTCCGTCGCCCTCCTTCGGTAGCACCGACAGCCTTCCATGGGAGCATCGCCGCCCAGCTTCAGTACCACCGCTGTCCTCAGAGGGGAGCACTGCCGCCCTCACATCGTAGCACCGCCGCGCTCCTTCGGCAGCACTGGCGTCCTCCCATGTGAGCACCGTCGTCCTTCTGTTGAGCACCACCAATCGCCAAAGGTAGCATCGTCGTCGTCGCCGTCGTCGTCCCACGGGAGCACCACCGGCCTCCGTCAGCAGCACCGCCGCCCTCCCATGGGAGCACGGCTGCACTCCTTCGGTAGCACCGACGGCCTTCCATGACGGGCATCTGGGCCGGTATCCACACCTCGCATCGGCGACGATGCACAACGGAGCACCAGTGCAACGCCGCCCCATGACGGGCAGCTAGGCCGGTATCCACTAGCAGTATCCGCTGTTGCGGCCGCCGACGAGGTTGAGGCGTGGGCCGGAGCAGTAGAAGGGTCGTCGCCCTGCTCGAGCTTGAGAGCGCGCAGTGAAGGACCAGGTGGCGGCAGGATTAGGCTCGAGATTGGTGCGCCTGAGGGAGCGGGCAGCTACCACTGGTAGCACCGGAGCAAAATGGAGCAGGGAACATGGCGGAGCAGGCGAACCTCGCGCAGCGCCAGGAGAAAAAGAGGAACGGAAAGAGGAAGAGTGAGCGGAGGAGAAAATCAGAAGGAGGAGATAACATTCGTGGGGGGGTCCCTATCCCTAGCTGTCTCCCACGTAGAGGACACGCGGCGCGTGACGAATGCAGACAATCAGGAGTCGTGATCCCCCGGACGTACACAAGTGTTTCCCCTCGCAAAAACAGTAGCCGCATTAGAAGTGTGTCGTAATGTCTGGTTGGGGCTTGGTGGTGGTGTTTTTTTCTGGAGAAGATTGGTGGTGGTGTTTTTTTGAAAAGAACTCGGGCCGACCGACTACAGCGGGGAATAGTGGAGAGGTTGAGGATCGGTGGGTGGTGTCAGTTAGTGAGCGTCGTGTGCAGCGTACTTTGCCCGTGACAGACCGCGGAATGATTTCGTAACTGAGAGTCAACCCTTGGTTGGATGGTTAGGTGGGTGGTTGTACCCCCAGCACATCAGAATTCAAACCCTGGGTTTAACACTGGTGTTTCTCATAATAGGCGGAATATTCTTTAGTGGGACGCGACTTTCCTGTCGATAGCGACGCGCCTGTGGTGACTTCGTCAATCTCAAGACCCGACCCGCCGGCTCAGTATTTCGGAGGTGCTCATAGGGGTAGGGTGTGCGTGTGTGCATTCATAGGGGTGAGTGTATGCGCATGTATATGAGCGGCTGTGTTGTACTGTGTTTCGCAGAAAAAAGAATAATTCCGTAACTCGGGCCGCTTTGCATGGAAAATTTAACTTATACATGATGATGGTCACTTTGGCTCTCACAGGCGTTTGGCGAGGCACAAACCTTCGATTTCAACCCAATTTCCACACACCCATTGCTGACCCCTCTCGATGACGCGTGGGTCCGTGGTCGGTTGGCCCCTCTGCATCAACGGTGAAAACCCTAGCACGGCCAATCCCCTTCTGTCCTCACCCCGTGCGTCCCCATCTTCCGCTCCGCTTCATTCCTCTTCCTGCTCCTCTGCTCCCCGTTCAACAATCGCCGGAGAGCTCCAGCGGAGGAAACAACAGAGAAGGACGGCGACGCTTACCTGCAGTGGTGCAGGTCGGAGATGCAGGAAGCACGATGAGGTCAAGGAGGAGGACGGAGGCACAATAGAGTCGAGGAGGAGGACGGCTTCGTGGCGGAATCAAGCGGGAAAGGCGGGTTCGAAGAGGACACCAGCAGAGGTGGGGTTCAGCGAGCGGGGTCAGCACCCTGCCTCCCTAGCGGCACCTCCTCCTCACTCGCCCACAGCCGAGGGGACGCGAAGCTTGAGCGAAGCGGTGATGGATGGGTGACCTAGCCCACTAGATCCATGCATTCCCATCTTCCTCCTTCCTCAGAACATCTCCGTCCTCCTCTCCATAACCCCTCCGCCCTCTCTCTGGATTTTCTTATTTCTGTTGATTTCTTTGCAGATTTATTATTATTTGGTTAAGATAGAAGAGCTCCGTTTGCATTAGCAACTATTTCGGTAGAACCGGCTAGGTGAAAAAGGTGTGTCATGTGTTACTCCACTCGCTGGATATGCACTTGTTCGCAGATCTTGAGCTTCAATTGCAACAGGAAAGTTTTATTAACAAAAGACAATTTAGCTAAACGACATTGGACATGTGTAAAAAGTGCGTTTTTGAGACGCATATGAGTCTGTGGAGCACTTATTTATATCATGTAAAAAGCCTGTGGCACCCCCCTCTGGCACATGTCACCGGAGAGGCGGTCGCCCCGTGCGATAGCCCAGGATATCCGGACGCACGTTACGACAATGTACATAGCGAAAATATCATTACACAATCAGGCCCAAAGGGCTACAAATGGTTTACATGGCCATCAAGGCATGAGAAATTATCATGGCCAAGTATGGCACGGGACAGAGTTTAACTGGCAGCGGAAGACATAGATACGGCAACGGCTTGGTGCGACTCCATTCCACATGCATCTGGCTGGGCTACTGATCCTAGCATGCTCTTGCTCCATCTCTTTGCTATGGTAGATGAGGAATCCTCTCAACGTCTGGCCACATGAAAATCCAGTTTGAGTACGGTGACGTACTCGCAAGAAAACAAGACATGAACAGTCAAGCAATCAGGCAACAGGTAACTAGTAGCAGAAATAATCTAAACATGGCAAGTGTCTACTTACGGCAGTCCAAGTGGGTAGCAACAAGGCAGCACTACAAATCATGTCATAAGCAAATAACAGGGGTATCACCAGCACAGAGTCCAAGCTAGGTGGGGTTGGATCGTATACCGGTGATCACACAAGAGAACTTACCTGTGACGAATAACGGGGGTACCCATTGGTACCAAATATTAAACATCACCTGTCATCACCACTAGGCCCCACGGCCTTATCTCATCTGTCAAACTGCTACGCCCACTGGCCTCATATCTCTGCTCGGGGCATGCACGGCTGACGTTGGCTCGGGCCTAACTCTAGGCTCCCAACGATCACACCGTCACCCCAAACATGGGTAACCATCCACGACTCAGGTACGTTCCCTGCATCAGCTTATTGTTCATTGTTGTTCATATTTCTTTCAAACAAAACTTAAGTTTGGCCTCCGGACTCGACAAAGGACAATAGTGTGACCGACACTAAACTGTTCCATAACCTAGGAACAAGGCTAGCTGCTAGTTGACACACTCTCGAGAGGTTGCAGTTACAACCCATCTAAGTGCACCTTACTTAGCTAGGGCAAGATACACTCACATAACCGTTCACGCTACCAAGACACTCCCTGTATAGCTACCAACATAACTCTATGTCTTATGACGAAGTGAATCCGGCACGTCCCCAACTCATGAGCAACGCCTAGCTCCGGAACCTTCACAAGACTAGCCCCGACCACAACTATGCAGTATCCGACTAGACTTGCCAAGTGGGTAGCTTCAAAGGAGGCTTGATAGGTTACATAGGCTACGGCCTTCCCATTTGGGCGACAGTGGTAGTGCGTTCGATGTTCAGATTAGTGGCACTACGGACTAACCATATCGATGTTTGGAGGGGGGGTTTTCATTTAGTCTAGTTTCATTCAACAACAAGTACAAACAACAGAGGATTAGTCCAACAAAATAAAGGATTAGTCCATGCGAAACCATAATATCATATCCACATGAAACAGATTTGTCCAATACAAAACCATAATATCATATCAACATGAAACAGAAGCAAACTGCACACAACAGTTCAAGCAATATGTAGTTACTTCAATCAATGGTTAGTTTCAACCGGGCGATGGCGGAGATAACTCCGGCCAGTGACAGCCACAGGTTGAGTAAAAGAAAATAAATTAGCACAGTCAACCGGGCGAGGGCGGAGATAACTCCGACCAGTGACAGCCACGGGTTGATTAAAATAAAATAAAATAGCACAGTCAACCGGGCGAGGGCGGAGATAACTCCGACCAGTGACAGCCACGGGTTGAGTAAAAGAAAGTAAAACAGCACAGTTGGTTAGCGTCAACCGGGCGATGGCGGAGATGCCTCCGGCCAGTAGCAGCCACAGATCGACTACAAAAGTTAATGGAGGCATCCATGCGATCCCGTTCCACCATTCCATTGACTGCGGCGGTTCCCCCAGTCCATCGTCGCCGGAATGGGGAGTGGTGCATAGTACCGCCCAACGCACGCCACAACTCTACAGAAAAGTAGCCGCTTCAATCCACTTGGGCAATCTATCATCGATCGATCCGCCCGTTTGGCTCCCAGTCCCAGGAACCTCTTCACCGCATATTCACCTTAGATTGCGACAGGTGATGACTTTGCCTCTCATGGCGTTTGGCGACATGCCGGAATAGGCTATATGCCGATCTTCTTCCTCTGATTCCCCCCTTGCTCTCTCCTAGATCTGTTATTTCCTACCACTTGATCTCCCTACCATTTCAGTTCTTTCCGTACTGCAAAATCCCCAAATCGACTCTTTCTTCCTTGAGTAATTCGTGGCCATCCCTCTGATTTCTTATCTAGATCTCCCCTTCCTTCAAATCCGGTGTTCCCCAGCTCGATTCAGCAGATTTAAGTCCCGGTTTCCTCAATCTTGAGCTCCTGCATCCCAGATTTCTCATATCTCCTCTCCCGTGACTAGTACCCCTCCATTGACTCGGGCTCGGCTCCCTGCATCCTGTAAGCGCACCGCCTCTCGGATTCCACGATCCACCTCAAAGCCCTCTCTCTCGGCGGTTGCTTGCCGCGAGGAGTCATCGGGACATTAGGTGATCCGGCTGCGCGTGTGTGTGTTCGATTTGCTGACGACGAAAGGAAGTGGAAGGGAGATACAGAGGAGTAAACTCGGGAAACCAAATCGAAGGACACTGAGAGAAGGAGTTCATCTGCAGCAGGAGACAACACTGGAAACTTGGAACTGTATCAAAGGGCATTAGCGCCATGAGGGCCTTAGGCTGGAACTGCCAAGGCATGGGCAAGAGTCTGGGCAGTAGCAAAATGATGCATCTTGCCCGACTGGTTGACTCTACAAAAGCACAGGTAATCTTTGTCTCAGAAATTAAGACTTCTAAAATCAAACCAGTAAATCTTGTTACTAGATTTAATATGTCTGATAGTATTGTAGTGCCCTCGCGGCGTCGATCTGGAGGGTTGTGGCTGATGTGGAGTGATGACATCAACATCACTGTGAATACCACTACCTTTCATCTTATCTTAGCTACTGCTAATATTAGGTCTACTAATCAAAAGTTTGGTTTAGTTTGTATATATGGTGATCCTTATCATCGCCAAACAAATCTCATATGGGATCAGATCACCACTTTTGTGTATGATAATGGTAGCCTTCCGATTTTATGTATGGGTGACATGAATGAGCTTTTATATGATATGGATAAGAGCTCTCCGATTACTAATCGCCCTCGTCTGAAGGCTTTTCAATCTCTGGTAAAATCGTGTGGTTTATTTGATTTGGGTTATAGTGGTCCAGCCTACACATGGACAAATAAACGTTTCTCTTCCAAACCGGTGTACGAAAGGCTTGATCGCTGCCTTGTTAATGCTAATTGGTGTGCTCAGTTTCCCATTTCTAATGTTTATAACTTGCCTCTTATGCACACAATAAGTGACCATGCTCCCATTCTTCTTTCCACTGATGGCTCTATTGTTAGAACTAAGCGTACTTTTAAATTTGAAAACTGGTGGTTAAAAGAAAACGATTTTAACTCTTATGCAAAGGAAAACTGGACAAAAACTTCCAGGAAATCTTTTCATCAAAGAACTAACCATCTGGCACAAGCTCTAAGATTTTGGTGCAGGAAAAAGAAGCCTTTGCAACAGGAGATCAAGGAACTAGAAGACCTGACGAGGTTAGGGCTCGGCAAATCCCTGGGTCGAGTACCCCGGGTTGATTGAGGGGGAGAGAGATGGCGCGCTGGTAGTTCCGTCGGCTGACAAGCAAGGATTTACCCAGGTTCGGCCCCTCATGGTGAGGTAAAGACCTACATCCTGCTTGTCTGATCTGTATAGATGATGATGTGAAGTTACATGGTGGCCGCAAGGGCGATGGTATGAGACGTGGTCCCGCTAGGGCTATGCCTATCTGTGTGTCCCGCTAGGCTCTCTCCTATGGGGTGCCCCTGCCTGGCTTTATAAAGGGAGCCAGGTAGGGTTTACATGAGGTTCTTGTCTTGTACTTCAAGTTGTAGCTTGTTGGGCTTCATCGGGCCGCCAGGTGGGCCTTTGTTGTCATCTTCTAATAGGCCGCATGTCGGGTCCTAGTCGACGAAGGCGGGGTCGCCAGCCCCCGAGTGTTGGAGGCGAAGTCGACGAAGGCGGAGTCGACAAAGGCGGGTCCGCCAGCCCCCGAGTGTCGGAGACAGAGCCGATGAAGGCGAAGTCGACGAAGGCGGAGTCGCCAGCCCCCGAGTGTTGGAGGCGGAGTCGACGAAGGCGGGGTCGCCAGCCCCGAGTGTTGGAGGCGAAGTCGACGAAGGCGGAGTCGACAAAGGCGGGTCCGCCAGCCCCCGAGTGTCGGAGACAGAGCCGATGAAGGCGAAGTCGACGAAGGCGGGGTCGCCAGCCCCCGAGTGTTGGAGGCGGAGTCGACGAAGGCGGGGTCGCCAGCCCCCGAGTGTTGGAGGCGAAGTCGACGAAGGCGAAGTCGACGAAGGCGGGGTCGCCTGTCGCCGAGTGTCGGAGACAGAGCCGATGAAGGCGAAGTCGACGAAGGCGGGGTCGCCAGCCCCCGAGTGTTGGAGGCGAAGTCGACGAAGGCGAAGTCGACGAAGGCGGGGTCGCCTGTCGCCGAGCTGGATGGTACATTTTGAAGTCGCCGAGATGTGCACCTGTTGTTCCCGAGCTGGACGCCGTCGCAGTCGAGTCATGGGCGCCGCGACTGTCGGGTTGTGGATGGCGAGACGAAGCTGTGCCTGTGCCAGGTTGGAGTCAACCACGGCGAGTGTCGCAGTGTCGCTTGTGCTCCCGCCGAGGTCGTTGTGTTGCTAGGTCGTCGCGTGGTCGTCTGTGTCCGTAGCGAGGCGGCCGAGTATGCAGGTTCTGGCCGGACGGCAGCTTGGTCGTGTAGTCGACTCTTGATCATGTGACGTGTGTAGGTACGACCGTCAGAAGATCCACACGATCCGATTCAGGAAAACCTGTGAATATCATGCATAGTGCAAGTCGACAGAAAAAAATTCTTCCACGGAATTAACTTGTACGAAACAGGTTAATAGAAAAATAGCACCTGATGCATTGTTGCCTCGGGGCTTGATCGCAGATGGATTTTGCTTGTACGAGCTAGCTAGCTCTTCCCGATTGATCAGACTTGTACAGGCGGCAACTAGGAAATCGAACCGCCGGAGCGTGTGCCACCGCGTCGACGCCATAGAGCCGCGGTCGCACTGCCATGCATGGATGCGGGAGGAGGAGCAGAAAAGGCGCGGAGCCGCGGGCTGCGCCGCCATGTCTAATATTGTAGATCGGATCCAGCACGTCGGGAGCCGGCTGCCGCCTTGTTGATGATGCAGATGCGATCTGACCAGCTTGTCGATCTGGTTGCCGTCGTTGATGATGGTGCTTATTGTACGGAACGCCGCATCCAGACTGGATCGCACGAGCATCCGCGATCTGGCCGCAGTTGTCGATGAAGATTGGAGCTGCCAGAACATTGAATCCAGCACGCGTTCTTTCCCACAGACGGCGCCAATTGACGAGGTTAGGGCTCGGCAAATCCCTGGGTCGAGTACCCCGGGTTGATTGAGGGGGAGAGAGATGGCGCGCTGGTAGTTCCGTCGGCTGACAAGCAAGGATTTACCCAGGTTCGGCCCCTCATGGTGAGGTAAAGACCTACATCCTGCTTGTCTGATCTGTATAGATGATGATGTGAAGTTACATGGTGGCCGCAAGGGAGATGGTATGAGACATGGTCTCGCTAGGGCTATGCCTATCTGTGTGTCCCGTGAGGATCCCCCCTATGGGGTGCCCCTGCCTGGCTTTATAAAGGGAGCCAGGTAGGGTTTACATGAGGTTCTTGTCTTGTACTTCAAGTTGTAGCTTGTTGGGCTTCATCGGGCCGCCAGGTGGGCCTTTCTTGTCATCTTCTAATAGGCCGCATGTCGGGTCCTAGTCTTGGCGTGCACCAGGTATCCCCGCCGTGGGGTAGTCGAAGAGTGACCCCACGACAAGACCAAATTAAGCAAATACAAGAAAAGCCGATGACTGATCAAGATCATGTGTTGGAGAGCTCTCTAGTTACAAGGTATGAAGAGAACCTAACAAAACTAACAGATTCTTATATGCAGAGAGCAAAGAAAAATTGGGTTAAGGATGGCGACAGAAACACGGCCTACTTCCATAGAGCTATTCTCAAGAGAAGAAGAAGGAACATGATAGTTTCTATTAAAGATGAAAATGATATTATCCAGCACATGCCAAAGCAAATAGGCAACACCTTTGTGAATTATTTTCGTCATATATTTGCTTCTACTAATGCAAATGTTGGTAGGCCATATCTTGATACACATATTCTAGAAAATAGCCCAGACTACACCTACACAATACCAAGCAAAGAGGAGCTATGGGATACTTTACAGGATATGAAGAAGAATGCTTCACCAGGACCTGATGGATTCAACGTGGAATTTTACCTAGCAACCTGGAGCTGGATAGGGAACGACGTGACAAATCTGCAGGCTTTTATAGAAGGGCGGCGCATTAGCAATAATATCATAATAGCCCAGGAAATTACCCATTCTTTTGCTCTGACATTGTGGAAACATCAGGCCTTCATGCTCAAAATTGATCTTGCAAAAGCTTTTGATCGTGTAGAATGGAACTTCATTGTTGCAGCCCTTGCACGTAAAGGTCTGCATAGCCATTTCATAAATTTGATCCATGCCTGTATTTCCTCACCCACCTTTTCGATTGTCATTAATGGTCAACCTTTTGCGAGATTCCGCAGCGACAGAGGTATACGACAAGGATGTCCCCTATCGCCGTACCTTTTTGTTTTCACAATCAATGAGTTGTCGCTAGCCCTTCAGGATGCTATGACCAATAACTTTCTTCAAGGTGTGATCTTAGGACCAAACTGCCCTCGCATCCATTCACTCCTTTTTGCTGACGATCTACTCATATGCGGGAAGGCTACTATTCAGGAAGCTATAACCATAAAGCATATCCTTGACTCGTTTTGCTCTATCTCGGGACAAACACCCAACTGGTCCAAATCTGGTATTATTTTTAGCAAACATGTTCAACCTACGGAAGCTCAAGCTATCAAAACCATTTTCCCAGTGGAAGACATGGATTCTTCTTTCATTCATTTGGGCCATCCTCTCATCTTACCGGCAAAAAATAGAACCACAGCTTACAACTTCGTCCTTGACAAGTTTAAATCAAAACTGAGTACTTACAAAGCTGACAAACTTTCGCATGCTGCTCGCTTAGAGCTTATTAAATCTGTCTTCTCCTCTATTCCGGTATACTATATGTCCAATATTCTTTTCTCTAGAAAGTTTATCGCTAAACTCACTGCCATTATAAGAACCTTCTGGTGGACCGGAATTAGAGAAGATCCAACTACGAAAAGCCTTTGCTTAAAAGCTTGGAAAGATCTTTGTGCACCCAAAAAAGAAGGAGGGCTAGGTATTAGAAACTTGCAAGCTGTAAATCAAAGTCTTATCTTAACGGCAGCATGGCGAATAGCTCAAAAACCTAATGACCATCTCCATCTGGTTCTAAAAGCTAAATATTTTCATGATAGTTCGATTTGGAGGCCCAACTCTAATGTGCCGAAATCAGCCTTCTGGGCTTCTGTACTTAAAGTTCTCCCTATTCTAAAAGCCCATACTTCTTACCAAATAACCCAAGGAAACATTTCTGTCTGGAGCACACCTTGGTATCCCTCTTGGGCCTCTATCTATGAGGATTTAATTATTCAGGCTCCTGGCTACACTTACCCGACTGTAGTTAAAGATCTTTGGCTCCCCAATCATAAAAAATGGAACAACAATCTTATTGACAATTTATTTACTCCATCGGCAGCTCTTTCCATAAAGCAAACCCCAATTATTGATGCCGAAGATCAAGATATACTTTGCTGGAATCTGACCCAAAATGGTGAGTGCAATGCAAAAACTGCTTATTATGCTTGTCTACAGGTTCTGTATGACCAACGACAAGAAGAGCGCCCACGAGCACCTGCTCCACAAACAATTCAATTACTAAACCAGGTATGGAAATCCAAGGAAATTATTCCAAGGATTCAAACTTTCACTTGGCGTTTCCTTCGTAAGGCGCTTCCTACAGGGGCCAGAGCAGGACGTTACTCCAAGCACATAGACAAACTATGTTGCAGGTGTGGAATGCAAGAAGATGAAGTTCACCTATTCTTTACATGTCCTTTTGTCAAATCAGCCTGGTTCATTGCCCCATGGTACATAAGAATGGAGCTCGTCGTTGCCAATTGCGCCACTCTTACTGATATTATACTAGCTTTACTTTCAATGAACCATCCTTATGCTACTTTACCAAATATTCTCACGTTCATGTGGTGCATTTGGAAATCAAGGAATGATATGCTATTCCAACGAAAAAAAGGAGAACCGTACCAGATTTTGATAAACACCCAAGCTCTTATAAATGATCTTGAAATTGCTAATATTTCTCCTTCTAATAAACAGGAAAGCAATCAATTACAGGTACAGGCGACCATGAGGACAACTCCTGCACAAGGAGCTACTTTACAATCTGACACTCTACTCCATGGAGCTGTATTTTTTGCAGACGCATCATGGAAAAACAGCGATACCCCAGGTACAGTACAAGGGAGAACAACAAAACTAGGAGTTTACATCCGTGACAATTCGGAAAACAGGAGGTGGTGCATCAGGATTCAGGCCTCAACTGAAGAGCAGAGCACGGCATTTCAAGCAGAGGCGAAAGCTCTCCTGCTAGCAGCAAAATTAGCAAACATCTTACAGGTGGACAGGCCGACATTCTTAACTGATAACCAGGTACTGGCCAAGACGGCAGCAGGGAGAAGAATTGATCATCCTCTCCTCCACTGGAATGCAAGGGCATACTTAGCGAATTTCTTTAGAGACACTGCAAATTCTTCAATACAGGTCTACCACATCTCCAGGAAACTAAATGGAGAGGCTCACAAATGTGCAACACAGGTTCCTAGGCCGAGCCTAGAACAACCTTTCTATAGATGTACAAATTCAGATCATTCTCTAGGTCCTTGTCCTCTGCTCTCCACTCTGCAAAATGTAATCTTACAGGACTTTGTAATCACAACTGCCTGGTGCAGTTGACCTGGGAATGAAAATAGGCGCCCCTAGCGCCACTGTTTGTCCAAAAAACAAAATCCACTTGGGCAGGACCCAACGTGTATTTAGATGGGGTACCGGAACTCAACCCACGGGACATGGGTTTATCGTATTACAGGTATGAAACAAAGTCACGATATCTCGTGACGCACAGTTGACAGGATGTAAACAAAGCCACGACATCTCGTGACGCACAGTTGACAGATGATAATAAGCAATAAAATGCACCGATATGTCAGGGTAATATGCAAACAAACAACACCGCTTGAGTGTTCATAGCAAGTGGTTAGCTTGCCTTCGACGATCGACGCCATTTAGTTTCGTCGGTCACGGATGTCATGGTTTAGGGTCTCGGTTTGCCGGTACTACGGGACAGACCTATGCATGTGTATAAGGGTGCTGAGTATACAGACATCTTGCAAAAATATAAAACCTATACCGCTGGATAGAGCTCTTAAAACTAAGAATTTACAAATTTGAATCACCTCAAACGGAGCTACGGTTCAAAAGATATGGCTCGGCGACGGATAGTTATTTGCTGCTCACTCGGGAAAAAAAACGGAACGGGCTGATTCTGAACCGGGCCGGGCTGGTTGCGCACTCCTCTGAAAGACGCTTTCCTATGGGGAAGACGGAAAACGGCGGATACGCGTCCACTTCGCTGACGGGGCGGCTGGGCCAGGCCGGGGCCCACCTGTCGGCAGCACGGGACGCCACGCTAGCGCCAGGCTGGCGTCGACCACATGCCTGCGTCGACCACGCGTGGGACGAGACCCGATGCGGGCGCGCTTGGGCAGGGCCGGCCGCCGGAGCTGGCCGCGCCGCCGCCGCTGCCCGGAGCCGCCGCCGGCTACTGGCGCTGGTGAGGGTGCTCCGCCACCGCCGCCGGTCGCCTGCTCCTACGCGCGGACGGCCCGCGGGAGTGAGCCCAACGCGTCTCGGGCAAGTTCGGCCGTCGGCCGCCGACCACCACCGCCGCCTTTCCGCCGCTTCCCAGGCCGGCCGGCGACCGGGATGGACTCGCGGGCCCACACTGCCTGCAGGGAGAGGACCGGGGAGGGGAGGGAGGCCACTAGCGCCCCGCTCCGGTGTCGGGAGCTGGGAGTTCTCCGCCGGCGGGCGGAGATGATTCCGAGGCTCCGGGGCACCAATTCTCAAACAGGCTTGTCTGGGAGATAGGGGAGATCAAGGGGAACACCTCCACGGGTTTAATCGGAGGATGGCTCGGTATGGAGCTCGCCGTGGTCCGTGAACCGACGGCGACATCCTCGGCCGAAACGGAGCAGGGCTCCGCCATCCCGCAACTAAACGAAGCAGAGGGGCTCCAGGAGGGGGTGAATGAGGGTGCTGCCCGCGCGAGAGGGCTCGGGAGTGGTCTTTATAGGCAGGGGCGAGGAGGGGTGGCCACACATGTGTCCATGGCCATGGAGATAAGAGGGGAGGGGATAAGAACGGGGGGCTGGATAGGGAGGCCGAGCTGGATGCACAGTGCTCCATAGTGAAGTTACTGTGCGGGGATTAGGCAGGGTTTTTGGGCTAGGCAGGTTTAGGTCACGCCTAATCGTGCGTCTGGGATGTCCAGAGCGCGACGCGAGCGACATCGTCGCGTTCCTGGTGACTCGGGGCACGAAGGAAGTACCTCAAATATTGCTCAAATGAGGTTGGGCCAATGGAGTTAAATGTTCAGGAGGTTAAATCATGCACCTCACCAAAATTTCAGAATTTTTTGATGAGTGGAAGGTGTACAGATAATTTTTGGACTGAAAATGGCATAATAGGAAATATGAATAAACTTGGAAATATTGCATGGGACTATGGAATATTTTTGTATGGGAGGGACGTATCTGTATGAGGGAACCATATGGTAGTTTGGTAGAATTTATTTCAAGCTATAATTGGGATGGTGGCTTTTGGTGGGATAGAGGGGAGGGTTTTAGAATGTTCAAATGGAATCAATGTTCGACCGGCAAAACAATGGTATGAAGTTATGGTGGGTGTCGACAAGGGTCGGGAAATTGCTGGGAAATTTCTAAGAGAGCTAAACCAAAGTCAAGTCAAAGACCAACATGTTCATTTTGAAAATAGGAAAAGTTCAGGCGCGAGAAAATATTACTAACATTAGGGACGAATTTTCGAGATGTGACAAACCTTCCCGCTTTAAAAGAATCTCGTCCGAGATTCGGAGACTAGTAGAGATTCCTAGGGTTATACCAGATATTTCTTGTATGGTTTAATATACCCTATATTTAAAATATTTTAGAACTTATTCTACAAAATATTAGAGTTTAACACTCAACAGGGTATTTTTCTAAAACAAAATATTAACAAAGCATGATATTTTGATCACACTCATGCATTCTAAGGATGGCATGGCAGGGGCTCACGCAATCAATCAACGGGACCTCCTACTATGGTTATATGAAGTAAATTATATCTAAGGTTTTTAGTTCAACCAAACACAAGCATGGCAAATCAAACAAGATCTACACATGAATCATCAAGTGAGCGGGGAACCATGGGTACAGTGTATCCTCAAATACGTCCACTTAATGGTTAAAGTCGTGCAACACATCAAAATATTTTTTTCTACCAGAAAATAATATCCCATTCAAATGTTGTGTTAATTATACAGGTGGGCATATGTGTCTTGGTTCACATACACATCCTGTTTTAAGGGTTCTGTCATTTGTTTAAAACTTTTAACAGGAAGAAAGGGCATGGTGCTTTGACGCACGTCAACCAAGTAGTTAACAAGCGAACAAATAACATTTTTTTTACACGGAGTTGAAATAACAAGTCCCATAACAGCTGCCAAGCTAACATGCGATACAAGCAAACACAGAAGAACAAACAACCTTACAACTCTCACCTACAAACTTAGGACTCCTCACTTGGTGGGGGACTTGGTCTGGGCTTCATCCACTTTGTTGCCTTCTAGATCTTGCGGTTTTGGTCCTAAGCAAAGCTTGGTATCCACTGGGCTCCTCGCCACCACGGCTAGAGTCTCAGGGATGCCTTCTGGCACAACGCCAAAGTTGCGAAGGGGTTGGAGGTCGCGGGTGGCGGCTGGTCCTGGATGGAAGGTATCGAGTCCAAACTTCAGAGCTTCCATTGATGGTGGTGGCTTCTGGAGTTTAATTGTTGCTGGTCCTTGCGGAGCTGGGTTGTTGTTAGTGGGCTGCGGGACTCGGGCAAGGGCTTGCCTATTGGAATGGCATTCCTCCAAGTGGTAGACAAGGATGCTCTCCAAGGCGGTGGTGTAGGCTACGAGATGTGACAAGGTTGAGTTGAGCATCACTTCGATGCTTACCATGGGATGGCTGGGGCTTGCAAGGGATCTTGGCGGGAAAAAGCGAGATGCAGGAGGTTCCATCATGGCTACAAAGTACCACAGACGAGCGAGACATTTCCAAGCTGCAACTTGGAGCGCCATCTCAGGGGAATCCAAGAAGTGGCTTTGACTCACATACGGCGTCGCGCTTCCTAAGGCACTTGTGCCGACATATCCATCGGCATGATACTCGCTCATGCAGGTGGAGAGGTTGGACCGATATACATGGTACACCGGGCGAGAAACACAACCAATAATATCGCGAGCAGCTTCCCATAGCAGAGGTGGAAAACCGGGGCGAAACTCAGCGGTGGTCTCGAAAATAAGGGTGGGTGCCATCTAAAAACTCAAGCTAATGTACTTGGGAGAGAGGAGAGCGCAAGATTCCTGAGCAGGATCTGCTTCAAGAGAGTTGGGTTGCAAAGGATAGCAAGCGAGGGTGGGATTTTATAGGTAGCTGGGACTTGGGTTTCATACTAATGGGTAGTGTCGATTCCCTCTCAAGGAAGAAACCGGCGAGTCTGGTTGGGTAAGATTGGGACAAGTTTTACTGCACCATACTGTTGACCAACATGAGCCTTGCCGGTTAGGCGGATACGGATTAAATCCATCGGGTCGTTGTCGGGCAAAAGTAAGGCAGGGCTTTCCATGCTAGGGTAGTCTACAGCCAGCCTGGTGCTCTGATACCATGCTCTGTGGCACCCCCCTCTGGCACATGTCACCAGAGAGGCGGTCGCCCTGTGCGCCAGCCCAGGATATCCGGACGCACGTTATGACAATGCAACATAGCGGAAATATCATTACACAATCAGGCCCAATGGGCTACAAATGGTTTACATGGCCATCAAGGCATGAGAAATTATCATGGCCAAGTATGGCACGGGACAGAGTTTAACTGGCAGCGGAAGACATAGATACGGCAACGGCTTGGTGCGACTCCATTTCACATGCATCTGGCTGGGCTACTGATCCTAGCATGCTCTTGCTCCATCTCTGCTATGGTAGAAGAGGAATCCTCTCAACGTCTGGCCACATGAAAAGCCAGTTTGAGTACGGTGACATACTCGCAAGAAAACAACCACAAGACATGAACAATCAAGCAATCAGGCAACAGGTAACTAGCAACAGAAAAAAACTAAACATGGCAAGTGTCTACTTACGGCAGTCCAAGTGGGTAGCAACAAGGCAGCACTCCAAATCATGTCATAAGCAAATAACAGGGGTATCACCAGCATAGAGTCCAAGCCAGGTGGGGTTGGATCGTATACCGGTGATCACACAAGAGAACTTACCTGTGAAGAATAACAGAGGTACCCATTGGTACCAAATATTAAACATCACCTGTCATCACCACTAGGCCCCACGGCCTTATCTCATCTGTCAAACTGCTAGGCCCACTGGCCTCATATCTCTGCTCGGGGCATGCACGGCTGACGTTGGCTCGGGCCTAACTCTAGGCTCCCAACGATCACACCGTCACCCCAAACATGGGTAACCATCCACGACTCAAGTAACATTCCCTGCATCAGCTTATTGTTTATTGTTGTTCATATTTCTTTCAAACAAACTTAAGTTTAGCCTCCGGACTCGACAAAGGACAATAGTGTGACCGACACTGAACTGTTCCATAACCTAGGAACAAGGCTAGCTGCTAGTTGACACACTCTCGAGAGGTTGCAGTTACCACCCATCTAAGTGCACCTTACTTTGCTAGGGCAAGATACACTCACATAACCGTTCACGCTACCAAGACACTCCCTGTATAGCTACCGAGATAACTCTATGTCTTATGACGAAGTGAATCCGGCACGTCCCCAACTCATGAGCAACGCCTAGCTCCGGAACCTTCACAAGACTAGCCCCGACCACAACTATGCAGTATCCGACTAGACTTGCCAAGTGGGTAGCTTCAAAGGAGGCTTGATAGGTTACATAGGCTACGGCCTTCCCATTTGGGCGACAGTGGTAGTGCGTTCGATGTTCAGATTAGTGGCACTATGGATTGACCATATCGATGTTTGGAGGGGGTTTTCATTTAGTCCAGTTTCATTCAACAACAAGTCCAAACAACAGAGGATTAGTCCAACAAAATAGAGGATTAGTCCATGCGAAACCATAATATCATATCCACATGAAACAGATTTGTCCAATACAAAACCATAATATCACATCAACATGGAACAGAAGCAAACTGCACACAACAGTTCAAGCAATATGTAGTTACTTCAATCAACGGTTCGTTTCAACCGGGCGATGGCGGAGATAACTCCGGCCAGTGACAGCCACAGGTTGAGTAAAAGAAAATAAATTAGCACAGTCAACCGGGCGAGGGCGGAGATAACTCCGACCAGTGACAGCCACGGGTTGATTAAAGAAAATAAAATAGCACAGTCAACCGGGCGAGGGCGGAGATAACTCCGACCAGTGACAGCCACGGGTTGAGTAAAAGAAAGTAAAATAGCACAGTTGGTTAGCGTCAACCGGGCGATGGCGGAGATGCCTCCGGCCAGTAGCAGCCACAGATCGACTACAAAAGTTAGTGGAGGCGTCCACGCGATCCCGTTCCACCATTCCATTGACTGCGGCGGTTCCCCCAGTCCATCGTCGCCGGAATGGGGAGTGGTGCATAGTACCGTCCAACGCACGCCACAACTCTACAGAAAAGTAGCCGCTTCAATCCACTTGGGCAGGACCCAACGTGTATTTAGATGGGGTACCGGAACTCAACCCACGGGACATGGGTTTATCGTATTACAGGTATGAAACAAAGTCACGATATCTCGTGACGCACAGTTGACAGGATGTAAACAAAGCCACGACATCTCGTGACGCACAGTTGATAGATGATAATAAGCAATAAAATGCACCGATATGTCAGGGTAATATGCAAACAAACAAACACCGCTTGAGTGTTCATAGCAAGTGGTTAGCTTGCCTTCGACGATCGACGCCATTTAGTTTCGCCGGTCACGGACGTCATGGTTTAGGGTCTCGGTTTGCCGGTACCGCGGGACAGACCTATGCATGTGTAGAAGGGTGCTAAGTATACAGACATCTTGCAAAAATATAAAACCTATACCTCTGGATAGAGCTCTTAAAACTAAGAATTTACAAATTTGCATCACCTCAAACGGAGCTACGGTTCAAAAGATATGACTCGGCGACGGATAGTTATTTGCTGCTCACTCAGGAAAAAAACGGAACAGGCTGATTCTGAACCGGGCCGGGCTGGTTGCGCACTCCTCTGAAAGACGCTTTCCTACGGGGAAGACTACGCCCCCACTGCGCTGACGGGGCGGTTGGGCCAGGCCGGGGCCCACCTGTCGGCGGCACGGGACGCCACGCTGGCGCAGGCTGGCGTCGACCACATGCCTGCATCGACCACGCGCGGGACGAGACCCGACGCGGGCGCGCTTGGGCAGGGCCGGCCGCCGGAGCTGGCCGCACCGCCGCCGCTGCCCGGAGCCGCCGCCGGCTGCTGGCGCTGGTGAGGGTGCTCCTCCTCCGCCGTCGGTCGCCTGCTCCCACTCGCGGACGGCCCGCGGGAATGAGCCCGACGCGGCTCGGGCCAATTCGGCCGTCGGCCGCCGACCACCACCGCTGCCGCTCCGCCGCTTCCTAGTCCGGCCGGCGACCGGGACGGACTCGCGGGCCGACACTGCCTGCAGGGAGAGGACCGGGAAGGGGAGGGAGGCCACCGGCGCCCCGCTCCGGTGTCGGGAGCCGGGAGCTCGCCGCCGGCGGGCGGAGATGATTCCGAGGCTCCGGGGCACCAATTCTCAAACGGGCTTGTCTGGGAGATAGGGGAGATCAAGGGGAACACCTCCACGGGTTTAATCGGAGGATGGCTCGGTATGGAGCTCGCCGTGGTCCGTGAACCGACGGCGACATCCTCGGCCGAAACGGAGCAGGGCTCCGCCATCCCGCAACTAAACGAAGCAGAGGGGCTCCAGGAGGGGGTGAATGAGGGTGCTGCCCGCGCGAGAGGGCTCGGGAGTGGTCTTTATAGGCAGGGGCGAGGAGGGGTGGCCACACATGTGTCCATGGCCATGGAGATAAGAGGGGAGGGGATAAGAACGGGGGGCTGGATAGGGAGGCCGAGCTGGATGCACAGTGCTCCATAGTGAAGTTACTGTGCGGGGATTAGGCAGGGTTTTTGGGCTAGGCAGGTTTAGGTCACGCCTAATCGTGCGTCCGGGATGTCCAGAGCGCGACGCGAGCGACATCGTCGCGTTCCCGGTGACTCGGGGCACGAAAAGGAAAACAGGTCACACCACTAGGTTCGTAACGACGATAGCAACACAACAAAACAAGAATCACTCAAGAATTCCAAACTTCGTAAAACAAGATTTTCAGAAAACCGAGGGTCCACAAGGTGTTCGATGAAATGACCAAGGCCTTGCACATCTCAGAAAAATCCCCAAAATTCACAGTAGGTTAGAATGGATGTATAAAGTATGTTTGTGGATTTGTAGCTCAGTTGGACATAGGGAAGTTGGTCAAATAAATTGGTGTCCAAAAATGCCCTAATGGCATGGGCATGCCAAGTGAACAAGATCAAAAGATATTGACATGATATTCTGTATATGTGGTTATATAAGGGATTTGGTCAATTGGGCAAAGTGGCAATGCCAAATGATTTTTGTAGCTAGGGGTTGCTTTGGAAATTGCTATTAGGCATAAAAAGGGCATTACAAAGGAAGTACCTCAAATATTGCTCAAGTGAGGTTGGGCCAATGGAGTGAAATTTTCAGGAGGTTAAATCATGCACCTCACCAAAATTTCAGAATTTTTGGATGAGTGGAAGGTGTCCAAATAATTTTTGGACTGAAAATGGCATAATAGGAAATACGAATAAACTTGGAAATATTACATGGGACTATGGAATATTTTTGCGTGGGAGGGGTGTATCTGTATGAGGGAACCATATGGTAGTTTGGTAGAATTTATTTCAAGCTATGATTGGGATGGTGGCTTTTGGTGGGATAGATGGGAGGGGTTTTATAATGTTCAAATGGAATCAATGTTCAACCGGCAAAACAATGGTATGAAGTTATGGTGGGTGTCGACAAGGGTCGGGAAATTGCTGGGAAATTTCTAAGAGAGCTAAACCAAAGTCAAGTTAAAGACCAACATGTTCATTTTGAAAATAGGAAAAGTTTTTCAGGCGCGAGAAAATATTACTAACATTAGGGACGAATTTTCGGGATGTGACAAAATTGGGATAGGTGTTGCGGACTCGATGCCTGATACTGCGGTTTTTAGCTGGTTGGTCTTTTGTTGCCACGTTGAGTCATCCATGAATTGTAAACGATAAATATTTTGATACAACGAAAGTATTTTAATAAAAGAAAGGTTGTGTGTATCACTTTGATGCAGAGACAGGGGTCATATCCCATTTCGAAAGAAAAACTGAATTTTGATCACAATAAAACAACAAAAATCTGTGCGACGGCAGTACCGGTAAAGATTATTACCATGTGCCTGACGGGTTTAGAAAATGACCTAGAAGTTGCATGAGGAGGAGGACATGTGTGATGAACTCCCCACCTGTGGCAAGATGCTCGGAATGGAAAGCACCGCCACAATGAGGTGCAATATAGAAGAGCATCTCCAGCCACACCGCAGTGATCAAGTCCCAACGACTTTTAGCTTCTCCCGGGATGTTGATGAGTTCCTGGGCCACCGTACACGCATGAGACAACAGCGGAAGTTGACTAGCTTGGAATGCCTCCTTCATGGTGCCCATCTCACCTAGACCTTGTGCCTCATTCATGTCCTTCATGACCCCAAGTGCACTGTTATGTTGGATCTCAGTGGTGTTGGTAAGCATCACACCACACTTGAAGACGAGGTACATGATATAACTTGATAGCTCTCTGCTCATCTTCTTCATTTGCGGAACAGAATCAGTATTGTTGGTGTTGTTCTCTTGTAAGTATAGCATGTCTGTTGCAATGTGCCAGATCAGCACGGTGTCTGCGAAGTCCGCATCATTGATGCTCTTGAACAGAGGTGTTTCGGACCCTGCAGGTGAAAATGCCATATTCCTGTCCCGAAGTGCTATTTGACCACGGTAGCGGGCACAGTTCCAGTCTTCTTCCCTTGTTCCAAATTCCAGCAATTTGTCGAGGACAGACTTCTCGAGGCCTTCATATATATGGATGTGTGTTACTGTATTGTCGTCTAGATGCTTGAGGATCCAGTGGGGCACAAATGAATCGATGCATGTAGCATGGTGTTTGGTCAGGCTGTTGATCATGTTGTACTGCCCTAGCATTTTAGACCACTGTTTTGTACCCCATGAAGGGTGAAAATATTTGGCTACACTCCAAACTACACTCCGATCATGTTGTACTGCCCTAGCAATTGGGATGAAGAGAGATACTACCTCTAGGGTTACGGCCCCTGTGAGCAATATGTAGGACACAATGACGTCAGCTTGACTATAGAGTTGGCTCTTTTTGGCAACCACGAAGAGCACCATTGCTGCTGTAGTTGAGAGAAATGGGAAGAAAATAAGAAAGAAAAAGGTGGCTAGAACAAAAAAAGTGTTTTTTTTTTGATAAGTGAACAAAAAAAGTGTTATCTTCACAAATTGGACATAGAGTAAATATTCCGTCCTGGAATAACACCAAATTCTCCATGAAATAGTGATGAAGCGGGGCCTTAGTATAGAGCAGTTCATATATATGAACAAGCTGTGTGCCGACGTAATTGTACGCCCTACAGCGGTCTGTACGGGACCTCAACACCTGGAGTTGGCTCTTTATGGAGCTAGGCGAAACTTGAGCAGTAGATAAATCACTGAATGGAATCTCCGATACTAGTGCGGCCGCACGTGATAAGGTCAGGTCGTGATGATGCCAAGTAGGTCCGTTCCCATCAGCATAAAGCATCAAATCAATTTTGAAACTTTGCATATTGCCTAAAAAATCATCAGCATTAAGCAGCAAATCAATTCCCAACATTCGACGGTAATCAATCAAGGCCTCCAATAATGAAGCAGATTTGAGCTTCGCTGGGCTGGCATTGTAAAGGCACAAGGTACGCTCAGCGTACTTGAAGCACCCAGAGAGGAACATGAGCACCATGGCAGCCAGAAGCCGCCTGTCCGGCCAAGATGATCTGGATACGACGTAACCGGCAACCACTACCTGGGTGACCAACCCCAGCAGGTGGCGCATCCACAGCTCATTGTCCTGCATGGAGAAGGCAGTGATGGTGTGCTGCCCGCCTAGGTGGAGGAGCACGAAGGGTGCCCAGAAGAAAAGGAGCTGGTGGCGCGGCCCGCTTGCATGGACGGAGAGATGGCCAAGGATGAAAAGTGCCACGGAGTCGGCAGACAAGTAGGCCAGCCATAAGAGCGACCTGAGAACGCGAGACGCGCTACGCCTTCGCAGGCCTGCTGCGAACAAAAGGAAGACTTGTAGGCCAAAGCTTACAAGTATCAAGCCATGGATCCCCCAATCCGCCCAAACCTTTCCAACATCCTCCAAATCGATCGATCTGCCCAAAGGAAAACAGTAATATCGACCTCAATGTCACAATAATAGAGACTCAATTTATTGAATGAATCCCACACAAATCCACCACTTTCCTGCCATAAATATTATATAAATGTCATAAATATGGTTATATTTTTTTTATAAAGTTGGTTAAACTTTTAAAAAACTTACTTAGGAGTTAGGACAAAACCTATAAGTATACCGATTTGTGGACGCAGAGAGTAGGTCTAGCATAACCATAACTGTTTGTCATCCAAAAGAAGCAACTTTCTGGATAGAGTAAATTCCAGTTTTGACCTCCTAGTTTGATATTTTTGACGATAATTACCCCATTTAGTAAGTTTTCATCCTAATTGCCCCATTTTGTAAAAGTCGTGCCGAATTTTAACCCCGTAACATTTTGTGTACGTTTGACAGGTGGGTCGCTACTCTCAGGTACACGTAGCAGCCACATAAGAGTTTTTCTAGCGGGTGTTGTTCTTACAGTTATTTCCCTGGAGGGTTTTTTCTACTCAGGTCTCACACAACCCCGAGCCTGAGTGCCTGACCCACCATTGATCTGTTAAGCGAACCCTAATTTTTGTTTACGCCAATTACCCCATTTAGCAAGGTTTCATCCCAATTACCACATTTAGTTAAAGTTGTGTCAATTTTTACCCTCTCTAAAATTTTGTGAGAGTTATGATAGGTGGGTCCGGCCACGTAGGCAACTGATGGTTTAGTTGGATATATGGATTAGTAGTAGAGTACAAAGCATGAGACTGCATTTCTTTAATCAATGTTTTGGCCAGTATTGTTGTTGTAAATTATGGCAAAAGGTTTTGTCCGGCGATCTTTTTGTTGGTAATGCCGGCAACAGAGCATGCAAGTAGCAGGTTTTGAGACTTGAGTGTTATTTTCAATGCCGGCAACAGGTAGCTTTTGTACGAACGACCATGTCTGTCATTTTGTTAGTGTTTCTCTAATCTGTGGTACAGGAAGAAGGCGTGGTAGCAGTACTGCTACTAGTTGCCGTTTGATTACAAATTAAGTCATCGGCTTTTGCTTAACAGATCAATGGACTGGGAGTGCTATTTAGTTTGACTTAACACTAGGATTAAATTAAGGGGTAAAAACTGAAATTTACTCTTCTGGATATGTACTATAACATGGTGTTGCTGATAGCACTGATTTTGCGCTACCATGGTTTTGCAGATACTAACACACTAGTGAAGATCCCATGAAATTTCATATTACGAATCTTAAAAGCAATGTATGTGTTGGGTAGGTTAAGTAGGGCAAGAGAAGATGCATGGAGATTGAGATGATAATTACCGTACCTGTGCTGAGTCGCGGGAGGGCAGCTCGGCAGCATGACGGCGCAGACGCAGTCTTGACAATCCCTCAGTATCCTCATGTTGTAGCTCGATGGTGGTCGTGATGGAAATCAGCTAAGCCAGGATGATTGATTAAAGAAAGACTGAGATATATCGTAGTTTATGTATAGTCTCTCAATTTATAGACAAATACTGGGACCCTTTTGATTCCTTGCTTGGAACCTGCGTCATGCTTTGCTTGCACTCTATCGAAAAAAAAATGCTTTGCTTGCAGTCGGAGACGACGAACGTATCACATGCAAGAACTGGATGCTCTGGCCGGTCAGGAGCAGCCGCTCCTTTCCGTGTGTGCATGTTATCCACAGGCTGGCCGTGGATGCTTCGAGAGGTCTGGAATTCGAGCCGAGTCGAGCCGGCGACTCTACTCGACTTGTTAAATTTCGTACAATTAATGAGTCAGCTTGACTCGTTTACTACAACAACAACAAAGTTTTTCAGTCCCAAATAAGTTGGGGTAGGTTAGAGTTGAAACCCATAATATCTCGAAACCAAGTTATGGTTCTGCCACGTGAATAGCTAACTTCCACGCACCCCTGTCTGGGCCCTTGACTCGTTTACTAAAGAGTTTAAATTAAAACTCGGCTCTGTAAAACCATGTAATACATGTATTATACTAATATAGAGTAGTACTCTATCTAGTATCATACAAACCCTGTAATGCCACATGTAGGGCTTTTCTACACTATATAAACACGTAGCTCGACCCAGGGAGAGGGTACGGTTCCAACCCTAGATCGCTGACATGGTATAAAAGCCGGCTCCTCTGAATCAGTAGATCAGATCGCCGCTCCTTCCCACCCGTCGGCGATCGCCGGTGTAGGACCTCCAAAAACCCTAGAAAACCAAGCCAAACAACCCAGGCCATGAGTTCACCGCCGTGATCAACCCAAAACAAAAATCCTAGAACCCAAAACACCCAACAACCAAAACAAGATCGATGGCCTCCTCATCGGTTTCCCCTTCGTTTGCTGTGGCGAACCTAGGGGCTGCCCTTGGAGCACCACCGACGAAGAAGCTCTCCCGAGAGAACCACCTGTTCTGGAAGACCACCGCCCCCAGACGACCCCCAGGCGCGGCCCATGGTCAGCCACACCTAGGCCCCACCTGATGACTCGTCCACCGTCGCCTCTTCGCCCATAAATACCGGACCTAAAACTGACAACCCTCAAAGGATTTTTCCAGAAAAGTTCCCGAGCTCCGCCGCCACCAAAAACCCTAATTTGGGGGATGTAAGTTCCTGTTCCGGCACCCTGCCGGGATTGGGAATTGCCCCCGGAGCCATCTTCATCGCCGTTGCTGTCTCCGATGATACGCCGGGAGTAGTCCTTCATCGAGGCTGTGGGCTCTACTTGAGGCTATGTGGTTATCTCTCTCCCATGGTGTGATATTTATGTGATCATGAGCATTGTAATATAGTCATGTGTGTCCCTGGCAAGGGCCCTAAAGCCCCTAAAGCTTTATCTTCTATTACTCCATCTGAGGCTTTGCCACCTAAGGCGTTAATCTTCCTCACCAGCAAGACATGAACTGACCATAGTAGAAGATATAAGCTTATGTTAGGTTGTTTTAAGATTCGTGCTGTCAATTAGGTGGAAAATCTTAGAGCCGTTCCGAGTGATTTTTTGCCGATATACTACCGATGGAGACTTGTAAATAGTAACAGTTTGTTTTCCAAACATAGCTTTCAAAACAAGGCTCGCACGTAGTGTATTATAGCTTATTGTGGGTTTAAGTTTTTTTTAATGCTCTATTTTCTTTAAAGGTAAAATAATACATATAGATCAAGCATTCAAGGGTTATGCAAATTTAGTGTGATATAAATGTCTTTCTAGTTCCAGGTATGAAACTAACTTTTTTTCTTATATACTAAGTTTCTTCAAAATTGTTCAACAGGGCAGAAAACAACCATGACTATTTCACTAATATTTTAAGAAGTCCTCAAGATAGCATAAAACAACAGCTTACATGAACAATTAGGATATAAAAATACTACTCCCTCCGGTCCGAAATAAATGTCATAGTTTTGAACTAGGGTTAGTTCAGAATTGCGACACTTATCATGGATCGGAGGTAGTACACACTAATCGAAATAACATTACGATTTCACAAGATGCAATCTAAATAAATTATAATGCAAACACACTTAGTGTGACAACAAAATTACCACTTCATAAACTTGGTTTGGACAATGATGGTGGGAAGCCAAAGTACGTGTGAACAGGTCTGTCACTATTAAAGAAGATTTGTGCTCCTCCATGGACCTAAGTTCATAAGTCTTGGCATCCAGCAAAAATAAATCTTCTCCATCCCAATCTTGCAAAAAACCATTCACCAGAGTTTCACTACAGGAAAGCCTAGATGCGCCGACGGCCAAAACCTACGCCGACGGCCTTTTGTCGGGGCCTTCGGCATAGGTGCGGCCCAGGCCAGCCCGACGAGCCGGCCGTTGGCGCACCCATGGCCGTCGGCGTAACGCCAGAGAGGCCGACGGCCACCGTCGGCGTCCAAAGGGCCGTCGGCATAGGGAGAATGATGTTAGGGTTCATACCTATGCCGACGGTAGTGCCGTCGGCACAGTCCCGGGTTTTTTTTACGACCGTCGTTTTATGCCGCCATCTACGCCGACGGCAAAGCCGTCGGCACAGGTACAGGATTTTTTTTTTATTTTCATTTTTGTTTATTTATTTATTACTCTCAACTATGTTTAATATGTTTTTAATTCATTTTTAAAATGATCATACGATAGCAACATCCACGAGGCCTCGAAGGAACAAGAATCGCCAAGTCACACCTACAATATAATAGCAACATCCACGAGGCAACACCATATAACGTTTTAGCTCACATTTGTTGGATACTAGCTAGGTCCGGCGTGACGCCGCGCTACGCTTGTAGTTTTTTTTTTTTTTTTTGGTGCTTGGCGATAGTGTTAGCAGTGTTCTAGGTTGATTTTTATACAGATAAGCTTGTTTGTTCTGGTAATAATACAAAATGGTTCGTGTAAGGTGTGGGTAGGTAGTGGAATTTGGATGTTGTTTATAGGTTGGGACCTACGTCTATTAGTCTGTGTGTTACTAATTACTCACCATTTTTGCGGTAGAAAGAGTACAAACAAAGCAGTAAATATATACTCATTATTAAGAACCACGGCAGGGTACATTGATGCATCAGAGACACACTGAGGGGTACATACAGGCAGACAGCAGGGACTACATTACATGGTGCATGTACTTAAGATATTAAGTTTATTACAATATCATAAAGGTATTTCAACGGCTAGTCCAGCTACGGGGTAGACAGATAGTTCAGCTGGTTAAATCGGCATTTCTTCAGCTTGGATTGCTCACTTCGACCGTCAGAGCCAAGGCGTATGGCTATCTTTAGTGTTGGCGGTCGCTATGAAATTGCGGACATCAGTAGGTAGTTGCTCAATGCGGGACCGTCAGAGCCAAGGCGTCTGGGTATCTTCAGTGCTGGCGGTCGCTATGAAGTTGCGGATAGCAGTAGGTAGTTGCTCACCACGCTCTCGGAGTGGAGCTCGCCATAAATCTACTATGCTTGTAGTTGTGGAGCAAAAATGAATGATATCTGAAAACTGCCTAATATCGGCTTAAGGGTTCTTATCTTTCTTCTATGGTCATTTCTTACCTCGAAGAGCCGGTGCCTGCTTCTGCTGAGCTGGTCGTCCCTCTTGTTGGCCCAGGTTTGTGCGGAGAGCGCGCTGGCAGTGGCTGTGAGGAGGACGGAGTAGTTGTAGACTTTGTAGTCGTCGCTGCCTAAGTTGTAGGGGGTGCATGTCTTCACCTGGAAGGTACTCCGTGATGTTAGAATTTGGCTTCATCTTATGTCAGTGTGTCCTTGCGCACGATCAAAGTAATCATGTCTCCACCTGGAAGGTACTCCATGGTGAGATGCAAATACTTGTCATCTTGAAAAGAATAGTAAAGCTTCACTATGTAAGCACTATCAACTTCTGCAAGAAGGGGTTTTTCAGCTTTGACATGTTCCATCTGAAATATGTACAAACATAAGCTACCAGTTAACCAGAAATGAAACAACAGGAAAAAAACAGGTAAGACTATACATGGTTACTTGGCTTCTACAAAGCATTTTAGATTTCTTAAGCTTTTTTGCTTGCACATAATTCTAGATGTCTTTCTCTCTACAAAGTCAGCACCTGCATAATCATATTTTCGGGTGATATTAAACATGATGGAAAAAGTGATGACTAAGTAATCCTTAGGGCGAGAAAAGATGTACTCTGTTAATTAGTTCGAAAGCCTAAGTATTTATGATATTCCAATACTGGTAAGTTGCATGGATGAACATCCAATTGTGTCTACGACCATGGTAATTTCACAGGAAGTAGCATTGAAGGAAAAGCATAATATACATAACACACTATTCTACTCTGTAAGCATGAATGTTGTATTGCAGGCTTCCTTGAAGCAGCAACAGACTGATTAACTATTTTTTACAACATATCTCTCTTGGAGTATTCCTTGGTATTGCCACTGTTCTTCTCACTATCTGCTTCAGATTAAAATTTATATTAGGATCAATACAAAAAGGTTGATCAAACAGATAATTAGAAGAATGGGAAGATAATCTTGAAAGGGTGCATAAAAGTGTATTCGGTCATTTCAGTCTCATATAATTAACCAATCAACTATGCTCATACTGTCTGAAGGGAACTGCAAGCTAACTTGACTAAGTAAGAAAGTAAAATATCTATTTTATAGTAGTATTAAAGGTTTCACAATAGAAGTTCGCCTTCAAAATATTTGACGTCAAACAATGGGATCAAGGGTATCAAATTTATCTCACATGCGTTCATTATTGAGTGAGAACATATCAAACTTTCTACAGACACAAAAAGATGGACACTTCAAACAATGCTACCAATACTACCATTCATAAAGTTGCAAACAATTGTATCTATTAAAAATGAGATTCATAGCTCTGGTAATACACCATGGCATGTGAAAATATAATAAGTTTTCATGTACCACACTGTCTTACATAGAACTACAGAACCAAGCTACGATGCTATGTAAGTATCATTAAGGATCAAAAGAAGAACTATTTGAGGTATATCTGAAGATAAAAAAAACATAGATTACCTTCTGAGAACCATGTGAAGTATTTCAATCTGAAATCAGATGCTAAAAATGAGATTAATAGCTCTGGTAGTACACCATGGCATGAGAAAAATATAATAAGTTTTCATGTATCGCACTGCCTTCCAAAGAACTACAGAAGCAAGCTACGATGTTATGTAAGTATCATTAAGGATGAAAAGAAGAACTATTTGAGGTATATCTGCAGGTGAAAAAACATAGATTACCTTCTGAGAACCATGTGAAGTATTTCAATCTGAAATCAGATGCTGGCCGCCTCCTTAAATGAGATCCTAGTTGTTGTTATCTTTCTTTGACAACTATTTTATCTATTCAGCTCAATACAAACACCCTTCTTTTCAGTTGCCAACAATAAAGCCGAAGTGTGATATCCATCACTTGTAACAATTTTCGAGTACTCAAGAACAGCAAAAGAGCCAACATCATTCTTTCCTTTCTGGTATTACCAGAAAATCTATGCGTGAAACAACCCAACATTCCTAAGTAGCTGCGCTGCACATAATAACCAATTAAAAAAGTGAGGCCACCAGTTAGTCTATGAAAGTTTGGAAGGTAGAATAAGAAAAATAATTTCACTGTATCAAAGTATATCATCAGAAGACACTGCAATTATTCAAAACAATTTCTTCAACATATATATTTTACATCTTGCCTAGGAAAATACGTCTACTGGTTAGTTCCTTCAATTGAGAGTTGGGAATTTTGCAAGCTTTTTGTACAGAAATAAATAGATCATGTGATGTTTTAGTTTGAAGACGTTGTTTGAGACAATCTACGACTGTGAGACAGTGAGAGGATAATCAGGTTCACAACAAAACCATTGGGAAGTGCTGGGAAGTAGACACAAACCAAATGTGCCATTCAGTCGACAGATAGGACGTGAATGATTCTGTGTTTGATGATCTTAAGCATCGAGCCTGTCGGCAGAGCTGCGACGAACCGTCCGGAAAAAAAGGAGACGGTGACATGACTATGTGCAGAATGCCCGCCAGCCATTAATCTAGACAGACCAGAGGAGAAAACCTAACAAGAACAGAAATTAAAACATCTGCAAGAAAATAGCATGTACTGACAAAAAAGAAGGAGAATAACGATACCTGATGCAGACGGACATCCTGCAGCGAGCTGCACTTCAGCTCCAAGATCGTAACCGTAAGTGCAATAGCGTAAGCGCCTGCGACATGATGTTTTACTGCAGATGCAGATTCAATTGTTAGAGTTAAAAAGGATTGGAGAACCTCGATCGTGAGGACATCTTCGTTTTAGAATTCTTTTCAAAGCACATGTTGACCAACTTTGTTAAAATAAGCAACATCTGCAGACAGGAAAACCAGGATAAGAATGGATATACTCTGTAAAACCATAGTAAAAAATTGTGCGTACTACAAATGTATTAAGATGGATGCATGGAAGAAAGCATGTGTTCTCCTACTGAAATTAGGGCAGCCCCGGTGCATGTAGCTCCCGCTTGCGCAGGGTCCGGAGAAGGGTCCGACCACTTGGGTAAGAAAAGAGAAAATTTCAGACAATGCAGGCACATGTACGTGATGTTTTCCAGCTGTAATAAATCTATGATATAGTCAACACTCAATACTCGACGTAAACAAAGAACAATAGAGCACAACCCATAGGGACAGGTTAATGCAGAAAAATGAAGCATGCAATCAACAAATCAGAATTGCGTACCTATTCTCAAGAAAAGAAATAATCACACTTATGGTGTAGCAGGAAACCCGGCTAACTTGTGCTCATCTCCATACCTGAAAATTTATGAATAACATGCAGAGTTGTGGTTTTTCTTAAGTAAATGCACTATTGCTGAATTTCCTTTGCACTAATGATTTTACTATCTAGAGTGTATTGGCTGGTCAGAATTGCTCAAGATGAAGATTTTCCCCCCTCTCCCTCCATGAAGCTGAAGCATCATCCTGGAACATAACCAGACAGAAGGCCAGGTGCAACTATATCATGTGAAAGTAGAGGTATCAATTTATCATTTCTTAGTTCCCTCGTTTGCTCTTTTTTCTTTACCTTTTGTAAATGTTTCTATTAAAAAAAAATCAGAGTAGAGTGGTGTTGTTTCCCTCAGAAAAGAAATTACGTATGAATCTGCAAAAAATGGCGGCTCAGCTAGTACCTAAAAGAAACATTGTCACATTAGCACTACTGAAGTATCTAGATGACCACAAAAATGAACAATAATACTCTCTGCTTGTGACAGCTCATAAGTTGATACCGAGACAAAGAACTATGGTTTAGTACCTAGTTTGTACTAATACGTACTCTAGATGGATTTCTTATAATCCCGAACCAACATGGATTTAGATGTAGCGATTGACAAATCGTATCTGTATTTCTTACCTTTGTTTGTCAGAAAAACATGAACATAGTGTCATATTTATAAAACAACACCTTCAAGCATACCAGGCCAGTTAAAGGAGCTCAATGGAAAGAACAAATGGAAAACCTGAGTGTCATCTGTCAAAACTTTAGAGAATAAATATGAGGGAGGATAATATCCAACTATTTAAAAAATGGAGGAATAAAATATAGCTATACTGCAACTTTTCAATAGAACCGCAATTAGCACAATAAGGGGACATAGAAAACAGGCAAAGAGTACTCTCAAATATGGGATGAATGATGACATGCGAGGGGCTCACAATCTCAGCTAAGGAACACGAAAATTCTCACACACTCAAGACGCATTTTCGAAGGCTCATTATCACACAATCCAAACTACACATTCAGGTCGTTCTTCAAGCATTCTTGAAGAAGTTCAAAAAGGTTATTAGAGCATCGTTCTTCAAGTATAAAGTGTGTAACAGAGAAAGGTTTTGAACACATTCTTGGTTAAATGCAACTGCATGACCATTATATGTTCCAAAATTATTTCGTAGCTTTTTATGTAATCTATTTTGTTAACGCCTACTTAAATTTGGTGTGGTACCGTAATACTGCAGTCCAATACTAAACATATACATTTGGAACATACATCTGCCATCCATGCCAATTAGCTGGTTGCCTTATGCTATGATACTAAAAATAAAACCAGTGAAAAAAATAACCTTACCAAACAGTAATTAGAAGAGGAATAGAGCCAGAGCTAAGCACGGGAGCAATACTCAGACACTCAGTCATTGCACAGTACTTGCTACTTGCTCCGAATCCACTGGACATGAAGGAAGGAGAGGAAAAGAGTAATACGGGGTGGTGGTCACCAATTCTTTGCCGGTGCTGATTCTACTGCATTGGGCATTTTTTGGCACCTAACAAACACTATAGCACAGATGCAAATCTTGGTACATTGAGAGCACAAAACAAACCCGGCCATTGACGTAATCCTGGTATACCAAGAAGTACAAACATCAACATCAATTGCCCAAACATAATTAATTTCCTTGCTCATGTCCTTCAACTCGGCCATTGACGTAATCCTGGTATACCAAGAAGTACAAACATCAACATCAATTGCCCAAACATAATTAATTTCCTTGCTCATGTCCTTCAACTCGAAGCCGAGCATAGATTTCTGAAACAGATGTTCAGAGAGCAATGTCAAAATTTAAGCTCAAAATGGGATCACACAGATAGCAATTGCTTTGTTGTTTGATTTACGTGAAAAACGGATGGAAGAATAGGGGCACGAACATGTAGTACATCAACAAACAATTGTTTCTATGAAAGAGTATAAATTTGCCCCTTCTTTATTCTTACTTTTTACCGATTACTATGGGCATGATATCGAGTAGATCTTCCTAAATTTTGATTATATTTATGTATGCCATGAAACGTCATGGCAGAAATATGTAGTCCGAAAAAATATTTTCACAGCTTGCTCCCTAAAGACAATAGACAATGAAAGATGGAAGTTCGTTGGTTTCTTCATTAACTTCAGTTTTTGAAAATGTTTTTGCAAATAATATTTCTAGGGCAGTTTTAAGCATCTTATAATTTATCTGAAACTCAGGATGGGCCCTCGTCAAAAGCACTACTGTAGCATTTAACAATTCTAGTTCTACATTTTTATGATTTAGATATGTCTTGGCCAAGATTTTGCTTGAGCTAGACCTTTGTACATGACTGTTATAGGTCTTGCTAATCTTACAAGTACACCATTGTTTGAATCAATACATAAAAACAAACAATGGGAATTAAATAAGTATACAAAATATCTGCAAACACACCAAAATACATGTGTCCCTCCGTCCCAAAAAAGATGTCACACATTTGTCAAAATTTGAATGTATCTATACACTAAATTGTGTCTAGATACATTAAAATTTGGACAAATCTGTGACATCCTTTTTGGGATGGAGGAAGTACTAATTTCCAGAGGAAAAAGTAAAGTTGTGAATACCTTATGAAGGGAATTTATTTACCTTGGTTTGAAGATGTAGCTACCATTCGTAGCTGAATTTGTTTACATCTGAGAGAAGATCCAATATCTAGGGCTTTGTGAATATCAATATACACTATATATGGACACGGGCATGAACTTTGGAAAATAATTCCCCACTTTTATTGAATGCAAATGAAAATAAGCAAATAACCCTCCAAGCCAAATATTCTGATAGATCTCCATGGCAAAGAATAACCAGTATCGTTTTTAGTACTGGGATTGGAGGAGCATGTTGGGGGATAGAAGACTCGTCGAACAATATATAAATTATAGTCATCTACAAAGAAATCAGAGGAGGCGCAACGGTGAGGATTGGAGACTCGGCAGAAGATGACCTCGTTGGTGGGCCGTCAGCGCCGCTTTAACCGTAACAAGAAACGACACAACGACACATACGTAACTGGCAGAGCCACGTATGGCACTAAACCAGCAAAACTGAACACGTTGACGCGCGTAAACAAAGGCGCCCACCAAAACAAACGGCCCACGCGAGGGAAACGGCGGCGGAGCGGAAGGCACGTGTCGATCGCTAAAAATCACGCGTGACCATCAAAATTCGGAGGAAAAAGAGAAGCCACGCCCTTTCGGATCTTTAGTATGACTCTGCAACAAGAGGTTCTTCTCGGATTCGAGCCTGCCATAGCCCCCATTGGCGAGCACGAGGATGAGACCTAATTTAGGGTGGTCTGTTGAGTGGTATGACAGAGATGATAATAAGCACTACAGTGCCGAGCAAGCGTAAACATGTCAAGGGCTCCTTCTGTCGCCACAAGCGCACAACAACAGAAGAAATGCATCTGCTCTGGTTCGACAGATTTATAAGCTGCATATGGTTGCTGGTGAGGATGTTGACAGTGGAAAACTCCATACTGCAGGTGTCCAGCACAATTAGCTTGTTCCCCCAAGGTGTCGTCCAGTACAAGTTGCCGCGGAAGTAGTTAAAACTGAACAGCAAATTCTCAGAGGTGCTGACTGTGCCAAATGAGCTCCAGCAGGGAGAAGCAGCTACACACCATTTCCCAGTGGCGGAAGAGAAGACAAACATGACCAACTTGCTTTCGTAGTTCGCGCAGAAGATCACCCTGAACGATGTCTCATCCTCGTCGTCGCCAATGGGAGCGAGGATAGAATCGAATCCTGAAAGCTGCTCTTGCTGCAGAGTCATATCCTCAGGTAAGGGCGGGAGCAGAACGTATCTCCGTGACAAGGGATCGCACACGGCGAGGACTTTTCTTTTGTAGATGGTCAACCTTGTCCGGCGAAACCAGCGGTCGTGCACGAGGAGGACGCGGCCGTCGCGCACGTCGCAGGGAGACCATGGGGTGAACACGCCGGCGTCAGTCTTTGGGACATAGGAGTAGGAGAAATCAGCGGCGTCGGCGAGGGCACGGGCAAGCGGCGCGGAGGGATGCGGTTCCTGGACGGGGTTGAATCCACCATTGTCGGCGGCGAATCCCAGGAGCGGTGGCGGATGGAGTTCGCGGAAGCGGCGCAGGAAGGAGCGAACGGTGATGATGCGGCGGAAGGAGGCGCATGCGGTGGAGGCGCGGGCGAGCGCCGCCGGAGTGGGCAGGCGGAGGAACTTCCCAATTTGACATCCAAACTTCCGCGTAGCTGTGGCCTCGCGGCGGTGGGAGAGGAGCAGGGCGGCGTCGCGGCCTCGCGCCGATGCAGGGAGCAGGGACGCGCTACGGCCGTCGGTGGGGTGGTGCTAGAGCGGCGCGACGACCTCGCGCCGGTGGTTGTGGAACCGGGGAGGCGCGGCGACCTCGTGTCGATGGGCACGAAGGCGGAGATAGGTGGGGTGAGGATAAGGTAGGTGGTAGGCTCTCCCTTGCCTCCCGCCGCCACAGTGCCCGCGCCGGCCGACGCCGCCGTGCCCGAGCCGCCCGTCGTTGTTTGGGTGTGGTGCGGGACTTGGGTCGCGTCCCGTTTGGGAGGGGAATTTTTGCGCTATTTTGGGAAGGGTATTTTGGTCCAATATAAGGATAACGAACAACAAAACTTAACGTTTCGGACGGTAGTGTCATGTAGGGAAAGAACTGAAGTTTAGATGTCAAATTGAGAAGATTTTTTTTTAGGGCCAAATAGGGAAGGCAACTTTAAGATAGTGTCAAATAAGGAATTTTCTCATGTTTGTAAGCTTGCTCGATTTTTCTTATTACTTTAAATAGGATGACAAACATGTATCCTAGCACACATGATTAAAAAAAAATTAGGAAGAATTAGAATCGAAATGTCATGTCTTGTTGAACAATATGCAAAAAGATCTCTTCATATCTTACAAGAATTAGAGAGATAAGATTCATGTAAATGGATTTTCTCTAAGTCAGAGCTTATGTCTAAATTTCTCCAAAATTCATATATCTAAATAACCGAATTCCTTCAACTTGATTCATGTAATCTAAAGGGCCCAGAGAGAGCCTAGAGCATAAAAGCTAGGTGATGAACTTGTTGAGCAGATTAAGTGCAATAATAAGCAGCGATTCTCCGAACACAACATGTCTCTTAAATAGTATTAGTTCCAGCGAACAATTGCTCTCCCAACACAACATGTTTCTTATATAGCATTAGTTCTAGGGAACAATCGCTTTGGAGCCACCACAAGTGGTGAAGGCCAATGTCCCAGCACAACAACAATACGTCTCTTGTGTATTAATGCACAACAATATGACTATTTTCAAAACAAAAAAAATATTGCATCCACATGTAAATTTCTGTAGCACCATCTCCCATCTATCCTCACCGCATAAGATGGATGTCCCAGATAACAGACCTCAAAAGCAAAATGAGTTCATACCTGCAGATATAAATAGTTAAAACAAAGAAGAAAACTACAAACAGTTGCTTCTGTGGTTTCAAGGTAAGGCCTTTTGTGCAAAATCAATAAGTACAGTACATCGCAAGACTAAAGACACATACACTGCTCATTCATGCCTTGAAAGGGGCCCAGGCCCCAGGGTCATCTTATAACAGTTTTGGAGCAATATAGGCAAGCTGCAAACTCATGTTTCAGGTGTCCCAGGGACATGTAATCCCAAGTTTGAAGCAATGTATTGAATGGTATATAAAAAGCTTCAAAGGCCTCAAGGATTGACTAACTGATTTTTGGTGAAGCAATATTCGAGTTTTGAACATCAGCAGTTCTGCTGGATGATATGTCAAACACTAAGGGACCAAACCAGTCTGAGTTTACCATCAGAGCTGGTCTACCCAGGAAAACCGACCGACCAAGGAGGATTTTAAGCTACACTTGGTTCGTTTTGCAAATCAGTGGGTTCTTGTTAGATAGACGTGAATGAATACTGGCGGCACAGGCCCTTACCGCTGTTTTCTATGGACCAATCGAAGGCACTAATGTTCCTCACCAATAGGATATGCACTAACAAGAGGAGAAGGTGTATGAAAATGATTGTATATATATATTTTTTAGTTTCAGTTGCTCTAAAGCGCTCCATTAGGTGGCAAAACCTTCAGGGCGTTTCACTACAAAAAAATTCTCCAAACATTTTCTGTGGAGATTGAGACCAAATAATAGTTTGGCTTTCCAAACAAGCCATCCTGCACTAGCTTGCGCGTAGTGTACTATAAGTTTGTTGTTGGTTTATGTTTTTTAAGTTTTTCCCCATGTTCTTCAAAGGTAATAAAATGCTCAATAGGTTATGCAAATTTAGTGGGACATAAATGCCTTATCTGACACGATTTTGCTTGGCAATTCTGAACAGGAGGCCAGGAGGGGAAACAACAATGGCAAACTTCCCTTCTTTGACAAATTCTCCCGATAGAATAAAACAATAACTTCCTATATTATCAGTAGGGTACTAAAATATCAAAAACATATCAAAGTAATAACCTTACCGCTACACAGGAGAGAATCTAAAGAAAATATGCAAAGCATATAGTATGAAAACAACCTTACCACATCATATAGTCGGTGTTGACAACGATGGTGGGAAGCCGAAGTACGAGTGGACACGTTCATGGTTGAAGTATGGCTTCTTCATCGTACAAATCTTCTTAAGTTCTGAAGTCTGGAGCTCCATCGAAAAATAATCTACATCCCAAGTCTCCGACAACGGAGTTTCATTATCGAGATCGTCATGTGCGACCACCATGTCCACGTGATACTGACCCTGACCCATCGGATCTTCTTTAGTGGCTCCAAGGAATAAGAACCCCTCAGTTGCGCCCACGGTGAAATAGTCATATGGGCCAGACAACGGTATAATATTCATCCGCAAACACTTGAGAGATTCACCGTTACTTTGCTGAGAGGAATGAATGACACGCGGCGGGGCATTTGGATTGTGAGCACCAACAAGAGAAAATATCTCAAGGCCTCCTTCACTACCCACAACGCCAGGCAAACTTCTAGTCTGGCCAGGCCGGGCCGTGTGCTGCATAACGTGTTGCCCGGCTGGTGGGCCAAGAAAATTTCTGAGCGTCTTATAGACACCATCATGATCATGGACGACGGAGAACTCCATCCTCCGTGTGTCCAAAACGAGCAACTTGTCCATCCAAGGCGAAGCAGAGTAGAAGCAGCCGCGCACGCAATCGAAACTTGACAAGCCGCGGCATCCGTCTGCATCGGAACTGTTGCGCAACCCGCGGGGACGACCCGT
>QRDG01001108.1:0-22988 GCA_012064385.1 Puccinellia tenuiflora | reverse complement strand
TAGAATTCAAATTAAATTTGAAATGATATCCTGTTTCTACTCATTTGATTTTGGGTTGATACTGTGCTAAAGAGGCCTTGTGCCCAACTATTTGGACAGTGGCCACGATAAAAAGGCCATGGCCCAGAACATATATACACTGTAAAAAAGGCCAAGGCCCATAAAATAATTTACTAGAATGTCTTTAATTCGACCAGCAATTCAAGAAAAAAAACCCTAAATGGGCTGGACTGTTGGTATTGGCCCATATGGATGACCACTGTGGACTAGGCTGATTCTGATCCATGACCTTTTGATTTGGTCATAATTTTGCCACGTCAGCTTTGCCACGTAGGATCTGATGTGGACTGACCGGACAGCCAATGACCAAAATAGTTGGTCATAAAGTTATGACCCTCTGATTTGGTCATAAACGGTTATGACCATTTCACAAAAAAAGTCATGATCGATCGTTTTAGTCGCTCGGTATGTGACCATCGGTTTTTGGTCACAGAGGGGTCATGAATGGAACTTTGTGACCTTCTGGTGACCAAAATGGAGGGTCACCAGTAAGAATATTTCTTGTAGTGTTGGACTCCTTCTTCGGACGAGTCCCCTTCTCCACACGGGCCTTGGTCGGCTTGCCTCCAGCCCAGCCCATGTGACTTGTCTCGTGACTCGGCACTGGCCTTCTTGGTCTTAGCGGGTCTACTTTCCGGGTCCATGGGCCTACCTATAAAGTATCCCCCCATAAGTAGCCCCCGAATTTATCTTGGGTGCAGCTTTGTCGGCTTCCTCTGTCTTCTTGGTTTTATTCCTGGTTCGACTCCTAGGTCGACTCCTTCTGTCGACTCCTTCACTCCGAGTCACAGGCTCAGAAGTCGCTAGCTGCTAGCTCCAAGATGAATTCCTGCAATTAAAACATAATACACGTAAAATGAATCCATCCTCGCCTTTTGCACAAGTCCACCGCTCTAGCCCTTTACAGCACTTGGCCGAGTCTGTGGCTATTCCTGTACACTAGCTCTGAGGATTTTCAACTCTTTAAGTCATAGGACTCGGCTTTCTGGAACAAGCCAGCTCTTCTTCCACCTCTGTAACTTTAACTTTTAACTGTTGAATCGTTACCCACGATTTTACCGCGGGCCACCACTGTAAACCTCTAGGGTTTTTACCCTCTTATAAATGTCAAAGGGTAAGAACCAAAACCTCATCAGTCCTTTCATTCCCCAACCTTTCTGTCTCTCCAGCGCACATCTCTTTCCCGCGCAGCGCTCCCCTCTTGCACCGCACGTACGCCATGGCCCCCAAGCGCGCCACCAAGGGCACCTCCAAGGCCAAGGCCCCCCTCCGCAAGCAGGATCGTCGACATTGTCGTGGAGGCTGCCGCCGCCGCCGCACCTGCTTCCTCGAAGAGATCCATCTCCGCCGATTGGGGCGGTTCGACAATCACGGCGGAGCAGCTGAAATCACATCGCATAGCTGGTCTCCTTCCCTCAAGCGTCAAGGCTCGAGCCCCTGGGGATGAGTTGGTGCCCTCTCCTGCAAAGGACGAGGTCGTTATCTTCACAGACCATCTCCTCCGCGGTTTCACGCCCCCGGGTAACTTGTTCTTCCGCCAGCTCCTCGAGTTCTATAAGCTGCGCATCCATGATCTCGCACCAAATTCCATCCTTACCCTGTCCATTTTGTTGTTCTCTGTGAGGATTACCTCCAGATTAAGCCAGACCTAGATTTGTGGCTTGAGTTGTTTTACTGCAATCCCCAACCTGAAACTTCTGGGGGTCAACTCTTGCAGTGCGGCACTGTAGCTCTCCAGCGTCGCCTAAATTCCGTCTTTCCTAAGCCAGTTTTCCAAACCGCATAAAAGACTGGCAAAAAACCTTATTTTATTGCAAAGACACATCTCCTGAGGGTGAGCCTAAACTCCCTCTGTTCTCTGAGGATCGCTTGGAGGCGACTCCTCTGATGAAAGCTAGATGCTCGGAAGCTGCCAGGCCAAAGGTTGAGTCTCTGATCACTAGAATCCGAGCTCTTTTATCACACGATTTGGAAAACATGGACCTTGTCCGTTGCTGGACCACCTGGAGAATTCAGCCGCTGAGTCCTAGGACTCGGCTCATTTGTACTTATACCAGATGTGTCACTGATGATCTCAGAACAACCGATAAGTTATCTGATGGTCCTGAACTCGGTCGACTGGTAAAAAAGTTGACTGGGAAGCTGGTAAAGGACCAGGTCCACTATGGACTCCAGCCCTTCTGCTCCACCAACCCAGCTCCTGCTGTAAGTGCCTTTACCTGTCTTTCCTTTCATTTGCTTTCATTATCTCAATTTGCTAATTCACACTTTCTGTTTCTTTTTGCAGGTTACCGACTCCTTCTGGAAGCCGGCCCTTGAAACTGACAAGGGCAAAGGGAGTACCTCTGCTACTGCAGAGACTGTTGATGAAGAAGAGTCCAGCGAGGAGTCCTCTAAAGAGGCTGCTGCCGCTGGCGATGAGAATGAAGATGAGGAGTCCTCACCTGAGGCTCCCACTGTTGATGTTGTTGAGGAGGAGTCCTCCTCTGAAGCACAATATGCTGATGAGGAGCATACTGAATCGAGTCCTGCAGGAGCCCAACCAACTCCATCTGAGGAGTCATCGGACGCCAAGAGTCGCTCTCCAACTCCTCCAGCTCCGAAAAATGGGTCTCGGGTTGCTGTGTCCAAGGTACCCGCCTCGCGAGTTCAAGGATCTAGCAGCTCCCCCAGTGAGCCTGAAGAAATTGCGCAGCAAGTTCTTGCTGCCAAGAAAAGGAAACTGCGCTCAGAGGGCCCTGCAGAGACTCCTCTGCCTCTACCTGTATCACACAAAAGGAAGTCGGCTTCTCCTCCTGAAAAAGCTGACTCCTACGAGTCAGGAATGTCAATGCCCTCCTCTGACTCTCAAGCCTCTTTGGATCTTGAGACAAACGTTGGGTATGACTTTCTCCTTTATCTTTACTAGCATGACATCTGTATTTCCTTTTAATCAATACTTGACTTTTTACTTGTCCTGTCTCAGAGCCCGGCCTTGTGCCAAGGTCTCCAAGCTACCAGGCATGGCTGACGTGACTTCCAGCCGTGGAGCTGTACCGCCGTCGACTTCTCAGACGACGAGTACAAAGACCGCTCCCTCGACTCCTGCATCTGCAGGTGCAACAGCTACTGGGACTCCCCCTGTCCCCGAGTCCGCTCCAAGGACTCAGGCTGGAGACTCCTTTGGTGATCCCATCCTCCTCTGGGGTGGGACTCCAACCACTACAACTCAGATGCCTCCAAGTCAAGAAAAGGCGGCTCCCACTTCTCAGCTGAACACCGAGCCGACAAAGTCCTCAACTGACTACAGCCGGCTTCGGATATCTAACGACAAGTCTTTCAACGAGGCCTATATTGAGGCCGTAGAACTGAATGATCAAGCCTCCAGGCTAAAGGATGAGGAGCAGGCAGCCCTCAGGTCCCTTGAAATGATCCATAATGTAAGTGCTCTAACTTGTACTCTTTATGTTTTCTCCGTTAGTCTCCTATTACAGTAGCCCCCAAGCACCTTATCTGTGGTGACTTGGAGCTAAGATAGGTGCTTCAACCTGAACTCAAATCACTTGCTAGGTAGAAAAAACTTGCACACTGTAGCCCCCAAGACCTGAGTCCTTAGCTCAACTAGGACTCGGGGCTGTTTAATCACTCGCTCTTAGATTCAAAAAGCTTTTCCACGAGTAGCCCCCAAGCGCCGGGTTGTTAGCCTGCGGCAACCTGGAGCTAACCAATACCATGAACTAGCACTTACTTAGATAAAAAATTCTGCTCTGCGAGTAGCCCCCAAGCGCCAAGTTGTTAACTTGTGACGACTTGGAGCTGCTAACTTGCACTGCTTAAAAACTTGAATCTATGTAGCTGTAGAAAAAATCTGACTCCTGAGTAGCCCCCAAGCGCCAAGTTGTTAACTTGTGACGACTTGGAGCTCATGAGTTGTAGAATTGACTTGTAAAAATCTGACTTGTGTTTTTCTGACTTGTAGTCTGTCGACTTGTACTTTGCTGACTTCTGCTTTTTCTGACTTGTGCTTTTTTCAGAATGTTGTCTCCAAGATGAAGAGAGACATGAAGGAGTTGGAAGACCAAGCGACTTCCAGTGCCAGGTCTGCTGAGTCTGAGAGACAACATTCCCTTCAACTGGAGAAGGACTTACAAATCCTAGCTGCTGAGCTAGAAAAGGTGAAAAGGGAGTCGGCTGAAGCAAAAAAAAGGCTGCCCAAAAGGCACACACTGATCTGAAAGCCGTCTTGGACGTATGCCAAAAGGGAATTAGGGCTATGTGCCATCATATCTTTGGTAAGTTACTGCACTTGCCTTCTTTTAGTTTGATACAAAGAACTCAACAACTTATTTCTCTCGACTTCTCTATTTTGCAGGGGCTGACTCCCCAAAACTCAAGCTGCCCACTAGCCAACAACTCCATGCCATGCTAGACCACTGCCATGGGCTGCAGGAGGGTGCTCGCTCTGTGGTAAAGTATCTTAATCCCAAGGGCAAGTGCCCCAAGGAGCATGAGCGATTGGTTGATGAGTTGTCAAGAGCTCCAGGGTACATGCGCTTGTGGAAACAATCTGCCATGAGGAGATCTGCCATAAGGATACTTGCATTGGCACACAGCTACTACCCAACCGTTCTGGAGCCGGCAATGCTCACTATGGGGAAGCCGGAGCAACATGAAGATGGGACTCCCTTCAGCCAAGATGACTTCAAGGCTGAGAAGAAGCTAGTGCGGCCGTACGCCTGCGAAATCGCCAATAAGATGGACCCGGAGGTATGGGTTCATCACTATGACTTGGAGAACAAGAGGGTTACTCCAGGAGTTCCTCCAATCATAAATTTTGGGCGTCCCTCACAGGACATGGCTGGTGCCCCATCAACTGTGCCAAGCTCATCCACTCCAGCGGCTCCTAGTACTGGCAACTCGACTGGTGCAGAGCCCACACTAAAGACTCCTGCTGCGCCCACTCCTTCAAGAGTCGCAACTGGCGGCTCCCAAGCTCAAGAGGAGCTGAGTAAGCACATGAGGAACCCGAGGGGAACTGGCTTTCAGACAAAGAAAATTGCCACAAAATCCCCTGCAAAGTCGACTTCCACATCTGCTGCCCAGGCGAAAGACAAGTCTCCAGCTAAGGACTCCACAGCTCCAGTCAAGAACTCAGCTCCTGTTAAGGACAATTCTCTGGATGACTCTAAATTGTAATAATGTACTACTGGTGCTTTAAGCTATTTAGCTTGTTAGCTATTTTGAATTGTAATGATGCACTACTGGTGCTTTTAAACTATTTAGCTTGTAGCTATTTTTAATTTGTGCCAATCGGCTTGGTTCTTATAACCCGTCTAGTTTTTCACTGATGAATAAGTAGGCCCTGCATGACTTCTCTTACAGCTTGTGCTGACAGGTTCTTAACTCGTATGTTCCTTAGGATCCATAAGAGATAGAAACAAGTCATGCCTGTAGATTAATCATATTGTGCAGGATGCATCTGACTTACCAGCGAGAAAACTAGGAAAAGTTTGGCTACTGTGCCAGGTCCTTAGGTCTAAGCTTGACTTTTTTTCCTGAAAAGCAAGGCCCCAAGAACCTTTGTGATCAAGCATAACGAATAAAGCGCACTCACTGGGTGACTCGACTAAAGGACTCATATTCACAGAAGCCGGCTTTATTTCCTTTGATCACGAAAATTTCATTACATTTAGGCATGGCTCAACTATAATAAGGACGTAACTGAGCTATATTCCATGGCCTCTTTGCCTCTGCATATGGGTCTAGAGTATGAGCCGTGTCGGCTCCTTTGCCTACACTTGCCGGCTCTCGCACATCCATTAGATAGTACGACCCGTTGTTCAGATTCTTGCTTATGACAAACGGTCCTTCCCATGGTGGAGATAACTTGTGCATCCCTTCCTTATTCTGGACTAGGCGAAGCACTAAGTCACCCTCCTGAAAAGTTCGGGTCTTGATTCTGCGTGCGTGATATCGCCGCAAGTCCTGCTGATAAACTGCTGATCTTTCAAGGGCTAACTCCCTTGCTTCTTCAAGTGCATCGACCGAGTCCTGGCGTGCAATCTCATTAGTTGCCTCGACATAATTGGCGACTCTTGGCGAGTCATGCAACAAGTCGCTGGGCAAAACGGCTTCTGCACCGTACACCATGAAGAACGGTGTGAATCCAGTGGATCTGTTAGGAGTCGTCCTGATACTCCAAAGTACTGCTGGTAACTCCTCAACCCAACTCCCAGCGGCTCTTAGCAGGGGAACCCGTAACCTAGGTTTAATCCCCTTCAGCAACTCCTGATTTGCCCGCTCGGCTTGTCCATTGGACTGTGGATGCGCCACTGAGGCTAGGTCGAGTCTGATATTGTTCTCACCACAGAACTTGGCCATCTCCCCAACTGATAAGTTGGTTCCATTATCTGTAATGATGCTGTGAGGATACCCAAAACGTGTTGCTATCTTTTTAAAGAATCGCACTGCTGATGCTCCGTCGACTCTGCTGACGGGTTCGACTTCTACCCACTTGGTAAACTTGTCAACTGCCACAAGCAGGTGGGTCTTTTGGCAGGGCGACTTTGAGAAAGGGCCCACCATATCAAGTCCCCAAACTGCAAACGGCCAAGTGATAGGAATAGTTCTGAGTTCTTGTGCTGGTACATGGTCCTGCCTTGCATACCTCTGGCATCCATCACAGACTCGTACTATCTTCTCTGCATCCAAATGTGCTGTCAACCAGAAGAACCCGTGTCTGAAAGCTTTTGACACCAAGGATCTAGTGGATGCATGATGACCACAATCTCCTGTGTGAATTTCTTGCAGGATTTGCCTTCCTTCTTCTGGAGATACACATCTCTGATAAACTCCAGTAACGCTTCTTCTGTACAACTCGCCATTGATAACTGTGTAGGACTTACACCGTCTGATGAGTTGTCTCTGCTTGACTTCATCCTTTGGGAGTTCACCCCGCAGGAGATATGCTAGGTAGGGCTCTGTCCATGCTGGGATTGCTCGTGCTGCTGCTACCAATACCGACTCTGGGTCTGCAAAGGCTAACTCCTCCTCTGAGGGTAATTTGACTGAAGGATGATGGAGTTCATCCAAGAATACATTTGGTGGTACTTTCTCTCGACGAGAGCCGAGTCTTGATAATGCATCAGCGGCCTCGTTCTTGCGCCTGTCAATATGCTCCACTTGATAACCAGAAAAGAACCCGGCTATCTGTTCGACTGCTCTTCTATAAGCCGCCATATTTGCATCCTTCGAGTCCCAAGTTCCAGATACTTGTTGGGCTACAAGGTCTGAATCTCCAAAACACCTGATTCGCTTGATATTCATCTCCTTGGCCAATCGTAGACCATGCAACAGGGCTTCATACTCTGCCATGTTGTTTGTACAATCAAAGTGTAACTGGAGGACATATGCTAGCTTGTCTCCCTTAGGTGATGTCAGCACCACACCGGCTCCTGAGCCTTCTAACTGTCTGGACCCGTCAAAGTGCATTGTCCAATACTTGGTGCAGGGGGTATTTGGTGAGGATGTAAAATCTGTCCAATCATTGACAAAATCAACCAAAGCTTGAGATTTAATCGCTGTCCTAGGCTCATATGTGATATGATAAGGACCCAACTCAATTGCCAACTTGGCGACTCGCCCTGTTGCCTCTCTGTTTCGTATAATATCTGCCAGCGGTGCTGAACTCACCACCTTAATTGGATGCTCTTGGAAATAATGCTTGAGTTTTCTACTTGCAAGAAAAACTCCATAAACCAACTTCTGCCATTGTGGGTACCTTTGCTTTGAATCTGTTAGGACTTCACTGATGTAGTAGACAGGTCTCTGTACTGGATACTCTTTTCCTTCCTCTGCACGTTCCACAACTACTACTGCGCTGACAACTCTCTCATTGGCAGCCACATATAATAGCATGGGCTCCTTATCTGTAGGAGCTGCAAGTACTGGAGCTGTTGACAAAGTTTTCTTCAACTCCTCAAAAGCACGGTCGGCTTCTTCATCCCATAGGAATTTATCTGACTTCTTCAAGAGTCGGTAGAGAGGACCCGCCTTCTCCCCGAGTCTTGAGATGAATCTGCTTAGAGCTGCCACACACCCAGTGAGCTTTTGAACATCCTTCAGACAAGTCGGCTTCTGCAAGTTATGAATAGCCTTGATCTTCTCTGGATTTGCTTCAATGCCTCTTTCTGAAACAATGAAACCTAGGAGTTTGCCTGCAGGGACTCCAAAAACACACTTGGTAGGGTTGAGCTTCATTTTATACTTGCGCAAATTATTGAAAGTCTCTGTCAAATCTGCTATCAGGGAGTCGACTTTCTGAGATTTGATAACCACATCGTCCACATATGCGTGAACGTTCCTCCCTATCTGCTCCTTGAAACAGTTTTGGATGCACCTCTGATATGTAGCTCCTGCATTCTTGAGCCCAAAGGGCATTGTTTTGTAACAAAATGCTCCAAAGGGTGTAATGAAGGATGTCTTGAGCTCATCCTCTATCTTGAGCCTAATCTGATGATACCCTGAATAGGCATCCAAGAAACATAGTAACTCAGACCCAGCTGTCGAGTCAATGATCTGGTCGATGCGAGGTAGAGCAAACGGGTCCTTAGGACAATGCTTGTTGAGACCCGTGAAGTCGATGCACATACGCAACTCTCCTGTTTTCTTTGGCACTAACACTGGATTGGCCACCCACTCTGGATGGAAAACCTCCTTGATGAACTCAGCTGCAAGGAGCCGAGCCACCTCTTCTCCAATAGCTTTTCTCCTATCATCATGAAACTTGCGCAGACCTTGCTTAACTGGTCTTGCGTTAGGATTAACATGTAAGCAGTGCTCGGCGAGTTCTCTCGGGACTCCTGGCATGTCAGATGGCTTCCATGCAAAGACGTCCCGGTTCTCACGGATGAACTCGACGAGCGCGCTTTCCTATTTGTCAGACAGATGTGCCCCAATGACGAACTGCTTAGAAGAGTCGCCTGGGGTGAAATCCACTGACTTTGTGTCCTGAGCTGACTTAAACTTCATTTTCTCCTCTGTGGCCGGCTTCTTGAGAACCGAGTTGTCCTCCGGGTCCACATTTGCTTTATAGAACTTGAGTTCCTCTTGGGCACAAGCTGCTTCAGCCATAACTGCATCTCCTTGCTCACACTCCAATGCCATCTGTCTGCTGCCATTAACTGTAATGACTCCTGCTGGACCTGGCATCTTGAGTTTCAAGTAGACATAACATGGCCTGGCCATAAACTTAAAGTATGCAGGCCGACCAAAAAGAGCATGGTATGGACTCTTAAGATCCACTACCTCAAAGGGCATAATCTCTGAACGATAATTCTCCATTGTGCCAAAAGCAACTTCGAGGTAAATCTTACCAATGGGCTTGGCCGACTTCCCTGGCACTATCCCATGGAACACTGTCTCTGTTGGAATTAGCTGTCTATCTTGCAGCTTCATCCTCTTGAATGTGTCATAATATAGAATATTGATACTGCTACCACCATCCATCAGTACCTTATTCAATGTGTAGCCCCCAACTTGAGGTGCTACCACCAAGGCTAACTGCCCTGGATCGTCGACTCTTGGAGGATGATCTGCCCGACTCCAAGTGATGGTTTGCTCTGACCACCTGAGCCACTGTGGTATTGCTGGTTGCACTGCATTGACTGCTCGGACTTTCAACTTCTTTGCACGCTTGGATGTACTTGTTGTAAAAACATGATAGCTACCACGACTCGGGTTTTGCTGCCGAGTTGTGACATAATACTGCCCATTGCCGTCATGGAGCTGCTTCGGGTTCTGCTGGAACCCGCCCTGCTGGTTACCTCCTCCTTGAGGTTGGTTTGGATTATTGCCGGCTCCTCCGCCGTTATTGCCGGGTCCTCTGGCTCCATTGTTTCCTCTGTATCCACCATTGTTTCTGTTTCCAGGTCCTGTAAACCTGGCACGCTGCAGATCCACACACTGTCCCAAGGTATGACCACACCTACCATTCTTGGCGTGTTTAGGACATGGACTCGACATGACTTCCTCTGTAGTTGGAGTACGCCCTTGATATCCTCGAGAATTATTGTCCTTGCGTCTGACTCCAGTGTTTGTATTGGCCACTAGGTCAGAGTTGTCACCATATGGCCGCTTGCTACCACCCTGGTTCTGGTTTTGATTCTGGTTCTGATTACTGCCACCCTGTCCTTTATTTCCTTCCTCCTGGTCCTTGGTTTTATCTGTGGCTGCGTGCTTATTAGCACCTGCCATGATTTCACCAATTGTCAGGGGAATGCCCTGATTCAGACTCTCCTTCATGCGACCTAGCTTCCAACTCAAGGGATTGTAGCTGCAATTTCTCTCCATCGCCATCAGCACTGAAACTGGTGGGAGTCCTTGTGAGGAGTTAATGATCTCTGAGACTCGCTTCATCCAGTGCCTTGCTGACTCGCCCTTCCTCTGAACACACCGCTCCAGGTCCTCTATGGTACTAAGCTTTTTGCATGTGCCCTGGAAGTTCTGAATAAAAGCCGCCTTCAATTGCTCCCAAGAGTTGATTGACCTAGGAGGCAAGTTGCGCATCCAAACCTTGGCTGCTCCCTCCATCATAAGATACATAAACTTGGCACACAGATTACCTGTGGCATTACGAATACTCATTGCCATCTCATAGGTGCCCAACCAAGAGGTCGGGTCCATGTTGGGCTCATAATTTGGAACCTTGCGCGGCTCCTTGAAACTGCTGGGGAAGGACTCGGACCTGATGGCATCAGACAGGCACTCTGGTCCTGTTAATGCTGGGGAAGCACCAGGAGAAGTCACCTCTTCGTGCGCCCGGGTTGGCTGAGGCGGGTTAGCTGCACCAGCTAACGCTCTGTCCCTCTCTGCCTCCCGAGCTCTTGCTGCTCATCTTTCTCGTCGTTGCCTTGCTTCATCAACCACTAGCTGAGCTCGTGAAGTAGTTGGTATATTTGCGCGATTCCTCTCTTGTTCACGACGCCTTGCACTTGTGGAGTTGGCCGGGTTGGACTCGCCGTGCCGACTCCTCGTGCCTGAGTTAAAAGGTGTTGAATGTAGCCTACTTGCATCTGGAAAAGCTGGATACAAAGCTTGCTGAGTCAAAGCTGTCTTCAATAACTCGATAGCCTCACGAGTCTCCTGACCCGCTGGTCCCTCTGGTACCACGATATTCTCCAATCTCAGAGTCGCTGCGTGTACGTTGTCCATCGGATTGGAATAGTGTCCTTCTGGAGTATGAAACCTGTTGGGCTGAGATCCCAAGCCACCAGATGCTCTTCCTCCGACTCCTCCTTCAGGCGGTGGTCCGTTGGTACGGCTGCCTCCCGGTCCTTCTGGGGTGGTGGTGGTGGTGGTGGTGGTGGTGGTGGTGGTGCTCCTCCACCTGCAGCGCCTCCTGCGGCTGCTGAGCTCCCTAGTCCGGCTCCTCCGCCTGGACCATTGGGTGTGGTAAATAAATTGGTTGGATTGATGTGGACTCCATCACGCAGGCGACTCCTGGCTCTGCGGTGTTGAATTGAAGTAAGCTCCTCGCGGCGACTCCGCACGACTTGAGCTTCAGCTTGGACTCGGGCCTGCTCTTCGGCCAGTCTACGGTTTGCCTCTGTGATATCAGCTAGTTGCCAACTTAGCCGCCCTCTCTGCGGCATTATTTGCATTAATCTCCTTTGTCAATAGAGCTGGATCAAATTGATTTCCACCGTTTCCAGACATGTAGACTCCCACAACACGGGCGCGTACTGGCGACTCCTCGTAATCCTCTTCCTCTATGCCATATCCAAGCCGATCTTCAAACAAGGGTAAGATAGACTCTGAATCTGCATCGTAATCTGGATCTGACTCTGAACCTTGCAGCATCTCCGGCTTCTCGGACTCGGCGATGATGCCGACTTCTAACGTGCCGACCGACTCTTCGCCGTCGGACTCGACGACAACGGTTGGCTCTGAAACTGACTCCGCCGTATTAGAGCGGACTCCTGACGTGCTCACCATGCCAACGAACACATTGATTCTCCCAAAAACAAGCTGGTAGCCCTCGTCGACTTCGTTCATCTCCGAGGTCCAGCCTGAGTCATCGATCTCGGTTTCTCCATGTTCATCAGTGTAGACCCGCCCGATGGCGAGTTTCTCCATGGCACGACGAGCTGCTCCCACGATCTCAACTCCTTTCATCACCGTAGGCCCCACGGTGGGCGCCAACTGTCGTGGGGTTGTCACGGCAAGTTCTTCCTCAGGAAGATGAGTTCTGGGGCTATCGGTGATCGAAGTACGTAGGAACGGTTAATCTCGCCAGGGAACAAGGATTTACCCAGGTTCGGCCCCTCTGATTAGAGGTAAAGACCTACTTCCTGCTTCTATGTTATTGCTCTTTGCTAGATCTCGATTACAAGGACCCGGCTCCTACAACTCAGGAGCCGGCAACTTCTCTCTGGTGGTTAGGGTTTCTCTGATTCGACTTTGCCTCCCTTACTACGGTCCAGGGCCCTCCTTATAAAGGTGGCGGGTCCCTAGACTTACAATCTGTACCGAGTTCTACTCATATACAGAGTCCTACTCTAAGCTTTGTCCTTCCAAACTAGAACTTCGGGTTGTACTTGGACTCCTTCTTCGGACGAGTCCCCTTCTCCACACGGGCCTTGGTCGGCTTGTCTCCAGCCCAGCCCATGTGACTTGTCTCGTGACTCGGCACTGGCCTTCTTGGTCTTGGCGGGTCTACTTTCCGGGTCCATGGGCCTACCTATAAAGTATCCCCCCATCAGGAGGTACAAGGCTCACGATGAGAGGATGAAGCTAACATCAGGAGACGGGAAGCAAGACGAGGTCCTTATGCTCACGCGCAGCCAGCTGCAAGCAATGGTCGCGGCGGAGTACAAGAATCATGGTGCGTCCAGCAGTGGTGGCAAGAAGGATGATAATCGCCCAACGGGCAACACCGGAGGCGGCGATAAGAAGCAGAAGCAGAAGTCGAAGAAGAAATTCGACAAGCGCTTGGTGCGTTGCCACAACTGTAACTTGCTCGGGCACTTCAAATCTGAGTGTCGAAAGCCTGTCAAGGAGACGGCCCTAGTAGCCGCAAAAGGAGGTGATGATGGCGTACATCTTCTCATGATGGAGGTCTGTGAGCTGATGGAAGAGAAGCCACTAATTTCTCATGGAGAAGCCATAGAACGTGTGGCGTTAGTCGAGGATAAGGTGTTCCTCCACGACAGGTTACGACCCAAAACAGCAACCAATGCGTGGTACCTCGACACGGGCGCTAGTAATCATATGACTGGTGATGCATCACAGTTCTTCGAGTTGAATTTCACCATGGGCGGAACTGTGCGATTCGGAGATGGTTCAACGGTCAGAATAGAGGGACGAGGCACTGTCCTGTTTGAGACTCGCAACGGCGATCATAAGGCGCTGACAGATGTGTACTACATCCCGAAGTTGAAGAGCAACATCATCAGTCTCGGTCAACTGGAGGAGCGAGGTTGCAAGATTGTTTTGGAGGATGGCTACTTGTGGGGATATGATCGACAGAGGATGCTCTTGTTGAAGGTTAAAAGACAACAGAATCGTCTCTATATCCTAAACCTTGACAGAACTGATCCGGTGTGTTTATTGTCGAGTTTTGAAGACACGGCATGGAAGTGGCACGCACGATATGGACACCTAAATTTCCAATCGTTGCGTCAACTCGGACAGCGGAGCATGGTTCAAGGGATGCCTAGCATTGAGCATGTCGAGTAGTTGTGTGATGGATGCCTAGTTGGAAGCAACGACGGGCGCCGTTCCCACGTGAATCGGTGAATAGGGCAAGCAAAGTGCTCGAACTTGTCCATGGTGACTTGTGTGGCCCAATTACACCGGCGACCCCAAGTGGTAACAAGTATTTCTTGCTCGTAGTAGATGATTTCAGTCGGTACATGTGGATTGTGATGTTGAAGAGCAAGGATCAAGCGTTGCAAGCCTTCAAGTTGATAAAGACTGCAGCAGAAGTCGAAGCAGAAGCCAAGCTGAAAGCGTTTCGTACAGATAGGGGGGGTGAGTTCACTTCAAAGGAATTCACCTCGTTCTGTGAGTTGCACGGGATCAAGCGTTATCTTACCGCACCATACTCTCCACAACAGAACGGAGTGGTAGAGAGGAGGAACCAAACTGTGGTAGCCATGGCTCGAAGCATGATGAAGAGCAAAGGCCTACCGGGAAGATTTTGGGGAGAAGCGGTGACGACGGCCGTGTACTTGCTGAACCGAGCACCGACGAAGAGCGTCGTTGGCATGACTCCGTACGAGGCATGGTGTGGGCGCAAACCTACGGTGGATCATCTTCGCACCTTTGGTTGTGTAGCACACGTGAAGACGGTGGCTGGTCATGTGAGTAAACTCGCCGACCGGAGCACACCGATGGTGATGATTGGCTATGAGACGGGCTCGAAGGCGTATAGGGTGTACAACCCGGCAACGAGGAAAGTCCAAGTTACTCGAGATGTAATCTTCGAGGAGGAGAAATCTTGGGCGTGGGGCGGATCTAACGAGCCAGAGGTATCAAGATCTGATGATATGTTTCACGTTGTGTATGATCAGGATGCAGGTCACGACGGTGGTCATCACCACCATCACGACGATGATCAAGAACCTCCAGCAACGCCGGCGACGCCGGCTAGTCCACCGCCACAAAGCCCTGCCATCACGGCAGCGGCGCAAGGAGAAAGCGCTGCCTCGGCAGCGAAATCAGCCGAATCGGCTGCCTCAGCAGCAACCTCGGCAGGACCTGGGCATGATGATCTTCCGCAGCGACCACCAACGTCGGAGAAACTGAGACTAGTGCTGGAACTGTACCCTACACCGGTGCGCCGCAAGATAGAAGATGCGGAGAAGAAAGAAGCCCGTGGTCGTAGGTGCTTGCTCGGCATGGAGGAGCCGGCAAACTTCGACCAAGCTAAAGACGAAGAAAGCTGGCAGCGAGCAATGCAAGAGGAGATGAGTTCAATCCAGGAAAACAACACTTGGTCACTTGTCAACCTTCCGGATGGACAGCGTGCTATAGGACTCAAGTGGGTCTTCAAAGTAAAGAAGGACTCCAATGGCGCAGTGCTGAAGCACAAGGCACGTCTGGTAGCAAAGGGCTATGTGCAGCAGCAGGGGATTGACTTCGAGGAGGTTTTTGCACCTGTTGCACGGATGGAATCTGTGAGGCTGTTGATTGCGTTGGCAGCTTATGAGGGATGGCAACTACATCACATGGACGTCAAGTCAGCTTTTCTCAATGGAGATTTGCAAGAAGAGGTGTACGTCAGTCAACCGCCGGGTTTCATAGAAAAAGGAGAAGAGCACAAGGTCTTGAAGCTGCAGAAGGTGTTGTATGGTTTGCGTCAAGCACCGAGAGCATGGTATGCTAAGCTAGATGATACATTGTTATCACTCGGTTTTGAGAGGAGCCCTATGGAGCATGCAATGTACAAGCGTGGTCAAGGTAAATCCAGCTTGTTAGTAGGGGTGTATGTGGATGATCTGGTGATCACAGGAGCTGAAGTACTCGAGATTGAGAAGTTCAAGTCTCAGATGAAGGATTTGTTCAAGATGAGCGACCTTGGATTGTTGAGTTATTACCTAGGCATCGAAGTACATCAAATGCCAGGGTATACTACACTTTGCCAGGAAGCATATGCAAGGAAAATTCTCGAGGAACATGGGATGGATGATTGCAATCCAGCTCAAGCACCGATGGAAGCTAGGCTCAAGTTGAGTAAGCAGAGTGCATCACCACCGGTTGATCAAACCATGTACAGGAGTATTGTAGGAAGCCTAAGGTACCTAGTGAACACAAGGCCGGATCTTGCATATTCAGTTGGCATTGTGAGCAGGTACATGGAAGCACCCACGACCGAACACATGGCTGCCGTGAAGCATATTCTACGGTATGTCAAGGGGACCATGGGTCTCGGCTGCTGCTATGAGAAGAAGAAGGAGAAAGGAGAACTTTGCTTGACAGGGTATAGTGACAGTGATATGGCCGGCGATATTGATGATCGCAAAAGCACCACCGGCATGGCATTCTTTCTCGGCACTAGTATTGTGTCTTGGGTGTCACAGAAGCAGAAGGTAGTCGCTCTATCGTCATGCGAGGCAGAGTATATTGCAGCAGCTACAGCAGCAAGTCAAGGAGTCTGGTTGGAGCGCCTGCTCGGCGATCTCCTCAATCGTGATCCAGGCAAAGTGGTGTTGAACATAGACAACAAGTCGGCAATTTCTTTGTGCAAAAACCCGGTGTTTCATGATCGAAGCAAACACATTGATACGAGGTATCATTACATCAGGGATTGCATTGAAGAAGGGAAGATCGATGTTGAATATGTGAGCACTGAAGATCAGCTTGCGGACATATTGACGAAGCCACTGGGAAGAGTCAAATTCTTGGAGATGAGGAAGAGAATCGGTCTGCGAGTTGTGAAGGAACCATCATAAGCTTAGGGGGGTGTGTTAGGAATAATAAGCTTAGGTCGGTTTGGAGTTTGCTGCTTAGGAAAGTTAAATAGTTCGTGTCTTATTTCCTTTACGTATTAGGCAAGGTTTGTAAACCAGTGTTGTACTGGATCGCGTCGTGTTGGGCCTTTGTCGTGTTGGACACGGTTGTATCCTACTATATAATGCAATGAGAAAGACCCTGAAAAGCAGCCAATATTGCTGCGCCAAATCTCTCTTTCCCTGAGCTCGAATTAGGGTTTAGTAATATCTTCTTGTTGATCGGTTTCGTGCTAGATCCGACAGAGGGCAACCCTAATAAATTCGGTTCTTTATTTGTGATGTTCGCACCTGTTTCACACGGCCCTTGCTCTGAAAAATTACCCTTATGTATGCATTGTACTTTTAAATTTTACTCAGGCTCTTTGGATAATCTAGTTTGTACAATGGTTTGTACAATTTATTCACTCTCTTCCAAATTGTAAGATTTTTTAAATATTTTCAAGATACATGTGATTCACAAAAAAATAGTACATATTAAATTTAGGAACGGAGAATGTATTATTTAGCTTCAGAAACTAAGTTCATTTCACCGTTTTTAGCATATATCAGGTGCAGATAATTCACTACAGCATTTCCCCTGTAGTCCATTGCCCTGTACTGTTGTTTTTCACCTTTGATGATTTCGTACTCATTTTGGGATGCACAAACTATTGTATGGACATTATAGTTTATATTAAAAGGTATACCACATTATATGATTTGTTTGTGTTCATGGATTGACAGGTGTAACGAAATTTTAGGGTAACGTGGAAAACATGAGAACAAGATGAACACAAAGTAGATCTACAGAACAAAAGTTCTAAAACATAACAAGAACAAATATTAGACATGATGTGTGAAACCGAACTTTAGCACTCTTGGAACAAAATAATAATTACAGGTTACAAGTATCAGCGGTCGTGAAACACATTCCCATTATAAAATAACATTTAGTCAGTATAAATGGAACAAATAATAAAAGATAAATGCATATTAAAATAAATAGAAGGAAAAACGAAAACAAAAATAGAAAGAAAATATAAAGACACACATGAACTAAGAAGTAAGAAAAGAAAATCATGAAAGAGAAACAAGGAAGTGCATATTCTTGAGTCTTCGCGCTACACTTACGCATCGCGTGAAACTATATCCAATTAAGGTGCAAATTCAGCCGTTCCTCGAGCAATCTAACACCAAGAATTGCTCGCATGGCGAGCAGTTTGTTCGTTAGAGAGGGAAAGAAAGTTTCGGCACAGCGGCGGAGCTTAGTAGGGGCCGAACTAGGCCAAGTTTTCAAGACTCAAGGGACCGAACACGACACATAGAAAATGATATAGCAGTGAAGGACAAATAAAAAGTATTATATGTGCGATGGTGAAAATACGACCTGGTAATTTTCCCCCAAGATGTTTATGGAATACAACAACAAATAAAACTTTCTTTTGTGGACGCTTCCAACGCAGAACAGTTAAATAAATATAAATAACTTAATTGATCTTTGTCGACACCTTTTGGTGAAAAGACATACTTTATACAATCTTATTGTAAGGTTGCTTCTTAACGAATTAGATCTGTAACAAATGAGAGCCTAAATTTGAGTAGTGACTAATGTCTATTGAAGCTGTAGGATTAAGAGCGAGACCTACATGCCATATGCGTGACCTGTGGCGTTTGTTATGTAATTAATGCATGGCCCAGCCGCGAGGAATGCAAAGTTTATAACAATGTAATCATGTGATCATACTTACACGGTGAATTGTATTTGAATAAGTTGCACAAGCTGTCATCAACGAGATGTGGTGCTTTGTTGAACGATACAACTGATGCCTGACCGAACGATGGATGGTATTGTGATCGCTGGTGCTCTTTTCCCAGTACGTCTCTTATTCACAAGCTACTCAGTTGTCCATGTTGATCCTTGATAGCGCCATCCTCTCTTTCTCTTCCATTCTTTTTGCCTACTGTACAATAAATGTAAAAGGAACGATTGGTACCCGCTCGATTAACCTAAGGTGCAGAATCGTGCAGCTTGTCTGTATTACTAGGCATACAGACGTTCAAACCAATGGGAAATATATATGGACTATTGTATATGCATCCTTGATTTCGGATGGGTTTTTTGGTTTGCATTTATTTCATATAATAACTTAAACCTCTCATACGAGGAGAGAGAGAAGAGAAATATATCCAGGGCTGATGTGGTAATATAATTCCACACTAGTTTCTCTCGTACTCTTGGACCATGGGGGGAAGAAGGGTAATTTCCTAATTTGGTTAAAAATTATAAGAATCTAAAGAAGGATCATGTCATATGGGGAAATAAATATTGATTCCCACGAACGAATGATGTATGTTGTACCTATTTAAATTAAAATTAGGTATTTTAGTATAAAACTAGTTTCTTTCATCCCTCTTAAACTCGGTCAAGGTAGTGATGCAATATTTCGATGTTTTAGTTAAAAGGGGTCAATATTCTCAACTAGAAATTATTAAAGCTGACACAAGTTCTCAATGGTGAGTCAAGTATCACTAGGGTTAGCTTAAAACACAGTTGTACAGATACGTAACGTGTCACCATGCCTTCCGGTACTGGCGCACATAGGCAGTAGATCCCCTGGTCTTCTGTTTGGCGACTCCAGAGGCCCCCCTCCGCTGCCGCCCAACCACAGCCAATCCACCTCCCCTGCTCACACTGTCGCCGCCGGAGGAGGCCACCGCCGGACGGCGGCAGTGCGGTGCCCCATCGCTTCCTTTTTTAGGTCTTCTCTTCGGTTCTTAGCGTTTTTCTGCCGCCGCCTGTGATCTGATCTTCCTGAGATCCCGCCGCCCACCTTCGTGATTGATCCTTCTGGAGTGGGGATCTACGAGCGTGTAACGTGCGCCATGTCCCTCGATCTCCCAAGGATCACCAGGCCACAACCATGTTCGTAGGACCGGACGCACACCGTCGCGGAAGCCGGCGTCTGATCCAGGACCTTAGGTCTGATCCACCATGAGCGGCCAGTGGAGGAGGGCTGCCAACGGGCAGGGCCAACCGATGAGTTTGAAGCATCGCCACCACGACATCTGCAAGGACACGTCCCTCTACACTTAGGTTGTGATCAGGGCATCGCTCTCCGCCTCGGGCTGCGCTCAATGGAGGATGGTGATCCGCTTAGGGCTGCCCTCAATGGCGGATGGTGAGGACGTATTATGGTGGCGAACCCCAGCCATCTTGGATTGGCTTCGGCCTACTGCGGGATCCAAGGTGTTGTTGGGATATACATGGAGGTAGTGTTTGAAGATCGTACATGCTCTGAAGAGCATATGAAGATTTCAGACTGTATTTGCAGCGGAGAGGGAGAAGTATGTGTGTCAGATGATCAACGGTTAGCAGCAGTGGTGTGGTGTTAGTGATGCTGGCTGGTTTCGTTCTTGGCTGTCTTAATTCCCAGGGTGAAAATCCTCAGTCTGCTGACTGGTAATGATGGCTTACTAGCCGGTTCCTTGTTGAAGGCATCATTGGGAAGTTGACCCTCTCTGGGGTGAAAACTTAGAATCGAACCATGCTATGGTGAGATTGGACGACGACGGTGTTGGACACTGTTACCTTCCTGAAGGCGTTGTTTTGGAGAACTTTTTCAGATCCTAGGTGTTGTCTTCACTGGTTCTTGCTTCTGCGAGTCTATGATTGTCTTGACAAGGACCTTTTTTCATTTTTCTCCTTTCCTTCTTCTTTTCGGCTGTGTGCATCCTTGATGTCTGGCTAGACATTATGTTGTTGCAGAGGCAGATGCTGGGTGTAATTGGTATCCTATTGGTATTAATATATTCCTTTTATCTAAAAAAATAGGCAGAGCTGCATGTGAACTTCATGGCAAGGTGAATCCTTTGACGGCTGTCATACGGTAGTATTACCTTCCTAGTAGGATGACTCAGCCTTGCTCTGCATGCAAAAGACCTTTATGTCACGAACACAAAATCTGCTCATACGTACTTCTGAGCCTATATACAATCGAGAAAAAAGACATTGGGTCGTATTCAATGGATTGTTCATCCCTCGGCTTGGAATTTCTAAATACTTAACCGGATGTAGGGAGTATGCATCTAGTAGTTTTGGTCCGTGAAATTATTCATATCCTATAATCTAATTCAATGTTGAAATTACAACATATTCAGTACATCTTTAATGTTTGGATACGGAAGTATAAGTTAGACGGAAAAACTGCTAAAGGTGCCAGCTAGTAAATTGACAGGACTGAACAACACAAATGTGCCATACCAAGGTAAAGGAACAAGAGAGCGAAAATATTGTGCCATTCATTTTCTACCTATAACACCACTTTTTTTTTCTAGAAAGACTTCTCCGTCGGATGTTGAATCCCACCTCTTATTTTTAGCTTCATTGCCTTTGCCTTCAAATGAGGAAGCATAATCTTGTCAGATCTGGGGGTAGCAGTCTCTATCTTTATGATGAAATCACAAAGGTTTGTGGTGAAAAGAGCCCCGGAAACAGGTCGCATGCCCTCGAATTTGTACACCCTAGTAATTATTTTGGATTTATTAAGAACAAGAAGAAAAATGTGAAAGAAGAAAAAGTACAACATAAAAAACAAGGGAACAAACAAAACACTAAAGAAAAATCATCCTGAAAAATTAAGAAAAGAAATATAAATGTTCGATTAGAACGAGAAAATAGGCAAATGTGTTGGTCCTTGCTATGAGTTGAACCTAGGGAAATAAAGAGGTTTGATGCAAAATTTGGCCCAACGGCTTGTAAGGAGGTTGTCGTCCAGCCTTGCATAACGAGCATGCGGAAATGTTCACCGCCGGCGGTACATGGGATGCTGGGGGATATCAGTTTTTTCGAGAGAAACCGTCAAAATAAATGGGACTTCAAGGGAAAGTGTCCTCCATGGCCCATGCGTTTGAGAAAATCAGCATCCACACCAGCGTGCACGCCGTGCCGAATAATGCATTAGCCGGGGGTACTAGTTAGCTCGTTTTCCTGTTTATTAAATTTTCCCGAAGTTCAAATTCATTCCGTAAATTCGTTTTAAACTATGAAAGGCAAATTGAGAACGTGCGTACTAATCCCTCGTACATATCCAGCACAGACAAGCAGTTCTCACGTATACGGGCGGCCGTACGTACATACGTACCTAGACGAGTTGTCCCACATAAGTAGCAGACAGACGACGATCGACTTGGGGGCATCTCCCACTGGTGGCGAAGTCGAGCTGGTCGCTGGAGCACGTCGTGACACCCGGCCTACCGGCACCGGAGCACGTCGCTGGAGCTGCACGTGTTGTAGCCCATGAATGGCAAGTTTCAACCCGTACAACAAAGTCAAGACATAGTAATACTGAAAGACTGGGAATTCGGCCTTCGTTTATATGCTCACTATCATTGACACACTAACACAAATTCTCCCGATACCTTCAAAGACTACTCCGGAGAAGACAATATATAGGATGCGTGTTCGTCTCCTGGCTTAGAATTTCTAAAAGCTTCACGGCCTCACGCAAGGTACGGAGTATAGATCTACTAGCTGGTCCACGCAATTAGTCAGCACCTATAGTCCAATTCAACGTTGAACTTACGACATATACTCCCTCCATTTCATATTACTTGACTTTCAAAAATGTATCTAGACATGAAATGAATCTAGTAATATGAAACGGAGGGAGTATATGTATCAATGTATGGAACGGAGGGAGTATATGTATCAATGTATGTATCATTTCAACTGGAGTCGAACATGTTATGGTCAATTATTGAGTTCGGCTTTAATGCTTGGACACAGAAGCTGAATGCACATGGGAAACGTGTAAAGGATGCACACTAATGTAGATGGTAGATGGAACGACCTTCTGGTAATCACTTCGGTTGTTTATCTTTTCCTCAACCAGAAACTGTGATGGAAACCCCGACACTATTTCAAAGAATAAACTCTTGTAGCCTGTCCGGACCTCACTAATAGGAAACTAGCTATAGGTGAACCACATTCTGTGGCGTATAGTTTTGCATGCGCCACAGAAAATATTTTTGTGACGCATAGTTTTGCATGCGGCACAGAATTTTGGAATTCTGTGGCGCACGAGAACCGAATGCGCCACAGAAATATGTCTTTCTGTGGCGCATATAACTAGATGTGCCACAGAAAGACACACATTTTTGTGGCGCATCTAGCTACATGCGCTACAGAAAGACATATTTCTGTGGCGCATGTGGCCCATGCGCTATAGAATTCTTCAAAACAGATCCCACCCCCCCTGTGGATCGACTTTTCAGTTTTGCACGAAGTGAAAGAAAATGATAAAAAATTCAAAAAATAAAATCCTTTTAGATGTAGGGAAGGTTTAGCGTCTAGTTGTTAGGAAAAATTTAAAATACACATTTTGACTTTTTACCCGGTTGGACATTTCTCCGATTCTCAAAATTCCAAACGAAAAAAAAGTTACGGCGAAAAGAAGA